>QUSF01000091.1:529282-688134 GCA_003676055.1 Chloebia gouldiae | reverse complement strand
ATGCACGGTGTGCAGCTCAAAGCTCTGCTGCTGCCCTGCTTCCCCAGCCTGTGCAGGGAATGCACGGTGTGCAGCTCAAAGCTCTGCTGCTGCCCTGCTTCCCCAGGCTGTGCAGGGAGCAGCTGGAGAGCTGCTGCTTTTCCTGGGGACACAGTGCAGCGTCCCAGCAGAGAGCACCGCTCTGTGCAGTGCCATCATGAAGCTCATGGATTGAGAGAGAGAAGCAGCAAGCAGTGGGCTGAGGACACAAAAAGAACAAAATTGTTGTCTAGGGGATTGTTTGAGAATGGTTGTTTTTGCAAAACTCTGACTTCTATAGTCTCACTGGTCTGTGTACCTCTTTGTGTGTTCAAGATCTAAATGCAATGTGCAGGCAGCCTTTCTCTTACAGCTAATATTGATATCCTGCTCCAGAGTTACAAAAGCAGAGAAGAGAAAACCCTCACAGACATTTACTGCTTCAGTTGATACATATTTGCCTGTTTCTGAGTGGTGAAAGTTGTTATTTTTATTGTTTTTGCAGCATATCAGCCTGGATGTAGTCACCCTGTCAGGAGAGTAAAATTTACAGCAGAAATTATTTTAACACTGGAAAAAGCTCTTACTCGTCTGAACCATCATTCAGAATACACAGTGAAAGTCCCCAAGCAGAAGTTTTCCATCCCACTGTCTGCAGAACTCCTGCAGGTCTTCTGATGCTTAAGGTAAGATTAAAAATAAAGAACAAACAACTTAGTTGCAAAGTAGAAGCTGGTGCAAAACATAAAGGTATAATTCTAGGGCAGAGAGGATCCTCTTTGTGCATTGACCTCTGTCTGTAGGAGCATTGGCATCGTTAGAAAATTTCAGTGCTATATTTGTTTAAATAATCAAAGCAGAAAGAACAGTAATCCCTAGTTTACTACCAGAATTAAATATATATAAATGTATACATGTATATATAAAGAAATTGCTTAATATTAAAAAATGAAAGGATGTATTATGTTTTCTTTATTATTTTGAAAATATGTGTCAAAGTACAGCAGTGTTTAACTATGAAACATACGTTAATATAAGCAGGGAAAGTAGGAACCACTGAGTAGGAAAATGTATTTTATTTTGCTTAGCTCCTGAGAAATAGCTGCAATATAGAAATGGCTCCATAACCTGTGTACAGGTTATGCCACTGTTTGTCCTTAGTGCTTTTGGTTTGTGCTCTGTAGTGGTGTGAATTACATTCAGTGAATTAAACTCCTGCATTGTATTTCCTTATTTCTCTGTCAATGTAGTGCGGGCAGCTGAGGTGTCATCAGAGTCCTTTCTCCATGACTGTAGTCATAGGATTTTATATAAAGAGCATTTTCCAGAGGCTATCAGTATGTTCTCTTACACATGACATTTTTCTCTGGTTTGTTTTAGGTCATATATATAACTAAAACACATTCCAGAAACTTTGTTTTCTAAATGTGTGTTGGGCACAGTTGTTAATGTTGCAGGTGTTCACATTCAGGGCAATATAAAATGCTGCTTATGACAAATAAGAAATAATGGCATGCTCACTTTACAGCTCTAGGACTTTGGCCTGGGCCTACAAACAGACATTATTTTTCATTTGTTTATAGACAGACAAGTTTGTAATTAAGACAGTAATGGGCATAAGCATTCTTGCAGCCTTTGTAGCTCATCTTTCTTGTGAGCATCAAAGAGAATATTTGTGGTAGAACGCACAGTAATAAGCATGGGGGAATCAACAGCATGCAGATTCATTTGTTTATTTATTTATTGAATCTGGTTATCCCCTATCCTCCCATCATCTGTGCCTCTGCAATAAAGGCAAAGCATGCCTATCCTATCTTCTCTCATTGCTGTCAGTCCAGATGCTGTAAATAAGAGTAGTAGCTGGACACAGCTACCACACTGTGCACCCCAGAACACCAGAGGTGTTACTAAACACAGGCAAAGACTTGTGTAGCCATTACATCACTGTCCTATTTGTGGAAATGACTACTGTAAATTACCATTTGGCTGAGGGATCCGTCGTGCTGATCTGGAGCCTGCATGATCCAACTGTGGATTACATCAAGCACATGAAAAAGCTGCCCAGGAATCCTGGCACAGAATGATATTACTTTGTTTTGCATAGGAAACCTGTGTGTTCATGCATACATATGTATAAATATGTAAAGTGGTTTGGATTGCCTGTGTCCGAAGGCAGAGCCCTGCCTGTGGCAGATCTTTTAACTTCAGGGGTTGTGCATCTTTTATGTCAGCTCTGAGGCAGTTGAGGTGAGCTGAAATGTCAGTCTTGGGGGGTCAGTGGTGTGTGAGAGTTGCCACAACACAGTTTCTGAAAGAGCCCTTAGAGAATCTCTGATTTGATTCCTCTCATAGCTTGGTGCAAACCAGCTTGTGTTTATTGGCTGTGAAGCTCATTTGTGTCTGCAACACTTGGGGACAGCAGTCTGGGGCTGTGTGTCAGGAGTTCTGAGGCCTTTAATAATTATCTAGAGGGAGGGCTTCTCTTGAGGAAATGTTACCAGTCTGATGATTTTTTTTGTGTTTTATGTCTTTGGTTAGTGCCAGCAGTGTTACAAAGCTGAGATTTGTGTGTCCATATATTTTACACTGAATTTAAAGTAAATATCTCGTCATAAGAATCTTATTTTCAAAAATGGAAAGAAAGAAAAAATATTAGTCTGGTGAAGAGGTGGTTGTTCTTATTAAGAAAACAGTGAGTTATTGATGCTACCTCTGACCTATCTAAGTCTAGTAATACATGTATCTCTTTAGGACTAGACCTCAGAATAAATTGCAACATCAGAAACTAAATTAAAATCTTTTAAAACTTGATCCTCACGTATTTTTAAGGAAGTGGTCTATTCCAAGTGGTCTGTTCTGTTCTATTCTAATGTATGGAGTCTTGTTAAGATTAAAGTCTCTGGAGGCTGAAGGTCATTTTTTGAGGAAGAAACCCAGCTAACAATACAATCAGGTAATGCCAGATGATATTGTTACAGATAATTAAAATAAATTTTTATTCAGAACATCATCAGTGTATACAATAAATAATAGGTGAGACGAAAGGCTGACCCTATGCTTGTTAAATTGCTTGAAAGTTAATTTGGATGTGTTCTGGTGAAGGAAGAGTTTTGGTTGTGTGGGATTTTTTTTCCCTCAGCTGCAGTTTTCTTTGTAATTCCAGAAGAAATTGAATAATTTGGGCTTGTCAGACCCACCTGTGAAAAGCAGATGCCCTTGTACACAAGTGATCTTCACTCAGCTGGTGAGCAATGAATACAGAGAATGGACAGTGCAGTTGCTCCAGTATTAAATTGCTCTTGTGAGCCTTTCAAGCTAGATTTATTTCCAGCCCAGAGGAAATGACTGATAATCCTTTTTTTTGTTGTTTTTTTTTTCCCCTGAGAAGGAATGTGCTGCAGTAGAAATACAGTATGTAACATAAAGATTAATACATATCCTTAAGTTAGATAATTGCAAAGGTATAAGAGTAGTGAATCAAGGGAAGTTAATTGTGGGAGAGCCTAGTTGTCTCTTACTGTCATTGTTACCTGTTCCTTAGACTATTGCCAAACTTAAAATATTTGGGGTGAATATCAGTGCTGAGTATATTATTCAGATTTGCTTGCATAGGCAAGTTCAGTGATAACAGTTCACTTTTCCTGAGCAGAGGGCAGCCTTTCCTTTGGCATCTTTTAAATTTTGAGAACTTTGTGCTTTAACTATAACCTTTTTCTTCTCTAAAGAAAATCTCTATTTGTGCAGTCAGCTGGCTGATTCAATCTCCAGCTGAAAAATGATCATGAGATGAGTGTATGTTCAGTCCTGTTTCTGATTCAGTCCTGTTTCTGATGGGTTTTAAAAAGCGCCGACAGCTTTAGTTAAACACAGCAGTGGTGTTCAGTATGTGGCTCTTTGTCTCTGTACAGGATTCCTGTGCAGGAGGTCCTGTGAGAAGAAGCTCTATCAAACATTGGAAACAACAGAAATTTTATTTTAAGATTTTAAGGAACAAAAAGATCTTGCAAGAAATAGCATAAGAGGATGCTTAAACTCTCTGGGTAACCAGGAGAAAGGTAGAACAGGAGTAATGTTAATTTAGAGTATTTTGGGCAAGTCATGATCTTTCTCAAAGATTTTGGTATAAGTCATGTTCTTAATTTTTCTTAAATACCATATTTTTAATTACTAAACAGGTTACCAAGTACTTTCATAGTTTCATAATATTTCGCTATTTCCAATAACTTGTATTAGTAGTCAGTTAAAGCAAATTCTTAAATAAACAATGATTAGCATATGTGAATTCTTATCCCTGGAAGCCCCATACCAACAAAAGCAAACATGAGATAGATGTACACCAAAAAAAGTCAATATTCCTGTATTTATAGCACCCAGAAGCATCATTTCTCTGAAGGTGATGAAATGAGTTGGGTGGGTTTCCCCGCCTACTTTACAAACCTGCTCTGGAGGGAAGGGGAGTTTCTGTAAATGCCTGACTCCTCATCAGGTATGGGAGTTCCCACTGCTGGGCATCCCATGGCCAGCAGGTTGAAGTCCCAGGAGATAACCCACACACCCACATTGCTTGGAACTGGAACCAGTGCCTGTTAAACTGGCTGGGAAAAGGTGCTGCTTTTGACAGGACAATTTCAGGACACCTCTGGTCTCTAATTTTTCCTTTACACTGAACCACAGGATCACAGGACCATGAAATGGATTGGGTTGGAAGGGACCTTGAAGCCCATCCAGTTCCACTCCCTGCCTTCTATCCCCGATTGCTCCAAGCGCTGTCCAGCCTGGCCTTGGACACTTCCAGGGGTGAGGCAGCCTCAGCTTCTCTGAGCACCCTGTGCCAGGGCCTCAGCACCCTCACAGGGAACAATTTCTTCCCAATATCCCATCTCACCCTGCCCTCTGTCAGTGTGAAGCCATTCCCCCTTGTCCTGTCACTTCTCTGTCTTCATGTGGCCTGAGATGGGGGACATTGGCTGTTAAGAAAACCAGTTCAGATGCTGAGTAAAACCCCACCAGTTCTGAGGTCACTGTCTCCCTTGTCTCACATTTTCAAAGACTTGAGGCACTTCCAGCCCAATGTGTCTGTCCGGGGATTGTAGCAATTCTTGAGACGGGTAGCAGAATAGGAAAAGGTAAAATGCTAAAGGAAGGTATAGGAGCCCTTTTGCAGGTAAATCTGGTATTCTTTGATTAAACCTAGGTATGTGATATTGCAGATGCAAGTTCAGGCAACACCACTACAAATGCTGTTTGTAGGAGAGTAGTTTAAAGAAAGTGCAGTGTGTCTTTCTCCCCTTTCCAGATAGGTTTAGCAGCCTGACGTGATCAAGCAATACCATGTGGCCTCTCAGCTGTGTTTGGAAGAGCTTCACAAATCACAGGCAAGTTTAGGGCTCCTCAGCTGCTTGATGTAATCAGGACATGCATCTGTGAAACTGGTTTCATACCGCCTGGATTCAAGCAATTACCTGGCCTCTCTGCTACATATATATATATATATTTTTTTTTTTTTAATTTCAGTATTGCTGGACAAGGAAACAGTGTGTCCACAAAATTCAGATTTAATAATCTGGCTGCTATAAACAGTCATTAAAAAAAGGCATGAAAGACTAAAGAATTTTAAGTGTATGTAGATTTAATTGTAATGATTGTGCCACGTATTATTCTCAGACTCTGGAATGAGGCACAGGGACTGACATAACTTGCTCTGAGCATTCCCTGGATTAAAAATTCTCACTGTTTGTATTCTGTCATGAAATGGTTGGCATCCCAACAGTCATGACAAGTGTATATGTTGGCAAGGAATTAGAAATGGTGGTGCCTCTGAAGTTTAGCAGGAGGTTTCCTGCTTGAGGATGGCAGGCAGTTGTAGCTGTTACAAATGCCATTCCCTCGTCTGCATTGCAGCTCATTTCTGAAACAAAGCAAGCTTGGGAACATGTTCCACTTTGTAATAGGAACTGCTGCATTTGGTTTTCTTTGAGTATTCTCTGACACTGGAGTCTTCATGTGCCCACTTCTCTTTTTTCTCTTGTTGTTTTGTTAATAAATCAAATCTGACTAAAATATCTCTCTGCCTCTAAACCACAGTAAGGGCTGCTAAAAAAGCATGAGCCTCCCAAATTTTTTACCCTCAAGAGGAAATAACTGATTTTTTTGTTTGTCTTTGATCCAGTCTCTTCAATGCAATTTTCCTTCTTCAAACAATTGAGCCTGCAGTTCATTATAGTGCAAGACCGGAACCCTTCTATTACCTTATTTTTAGCAACAATTAAATCGAGCCTTAAAATTGAATTTGCAAAAAGAAAGGCCTGCGCCAGTCCCAAATCTTAGAACTCAGTTCTCAAAATTTGAATCTCAGCACTTTGCTCTCCTGGATGTGTCATTTGCTGGTGTGGCTTGGTGGTATTTGTGGCCGAATGAAGCATAGAGTGACCCCACAGAGCAATTTAAATTCTGACACCCTCGTTTTCAGAATTTCCACTTGGTCTGAGACAGCAGTTTAAGCGAGTGTTTGCTCCTTTGAAGTGTAGCCCTGTTGTGCTCGTGCCCATGACCTGTGTGCCTCTTTGGGTGTGCAGCCCACTGGCCCCGCCTGGACACGCCACCTGTCCTGGGAATCCTTTCTGGCCTCCTCCAGCCCTGAGCTGAGGGGGCAGAGTCAGAGAGCACCAGGATGCCCCAGGCAGGTGCATTTGTGCTGGAGACTCAGTGGAGCTTCTCAGCCTGGGCAGTGAGGAGCTCCCACCTTCCAAAGCCCCTCTCATAAAGGACGGGGTGCTGTGCTCCTCTGGGGTTGAGCATCAGCCCAGAGCACAATCTCTTACTGTTTATCAGAGCTTATGTTCATGGTTAAAACATAACTTCCCTTCAGTTTACGGAGCTTAGAAGCTCTTAGAGGCATGAATTAATGGAGAAAAATGTGTCTGCTGGGGAGTCAAGGAGCTGTGCTGCAGAAGAGAGAAGTTGTTCTGACAGGTGATTTGTTAGGGTCAAGCATTGCCTCCAGAATTTTTCAAGCAAGAATGTTTATCTGCAGCTGGGACTGACTGACACCATCACTTCTTCATAGGACACTTGCCATTAGAGAATGTTGTAGTTTTCCTGAAGATGGAAAGAAGAAGGAAGACTTTCCTAGAAGTCTAGGAAAAGAAATTTGCTATTTGGGCAGGATGGAGGTGAGGAGATTTGGAAGTGTCTGCCAAATGTGAGAGCAAACTCCTGTCACAGTGACTGTGGGAGCCCAGCTGGAACTTAGAAAGAGGAGCATAGTTTGAAACACTGGATATTACAGTCATCATACCTGACTGAGATATCCACATGTTATGGGTAGTAAAGCTCTCTGAAAAATGGAGTTTGCTGCAAAATGTGGAGCCCTCATGTTATTTACCTAGCATGGTGTGCGTGGAAGCATGGTTAGCATCAGGCAGGCTGAGAGATCCACAAAGAGAAAACATCTGATTAATGGCACCTAGAAGAGGGCCGAGTAACCCCCTGCAAGGAACCAGACCCCTCAGAATGTGAAACTGCTGGACCAAGATTTCAGGCCCATGTGGAAGAGCTGTGTCTGTGTATGAGGCTGACAAAGGGGATAAAAATGGCAAGATGAGGGTAGAATTTTCTTACAGTTTCACCAGACAAAATGAAAGAGTGAAATAAAATTGCCAGGAATGAATATACAAACCCCAGAACAGCTGGGAAAAAATATTAGAGGAAAATGTACAGGACATAGAAGAGGGATACTTTTCTCTAAATCCCAAAAGCAAGAAGCAGAGAAGAGAATAGATGTGGTGGAAGAAGGATTGTATGGTGAAAAATTCTGGCATGCACATGTGCATTAGAGACATAAAAGATCTCCTAATTAGAGACAGGATCATTTGTGGGACATGTGATTCCAGTTTACAGGAGAACTGCTGAGGAAAAAAACATCTAACTCTAAAGGAATGAATCAAAGAATAAGAGCAGCTGAACTATCCAGGAAAAGGAGCAAAACAATGGCCACTTTTGCAGGACACAGCCGAGAATAGGAGAGAGGGAGGAGAGGGCTGAACCCGTGAGCAGTGCACAGAAGTGAAGGTTTGGGACGGGTGGGGAGGGAGCCACGGGGCCGTGGTTCAGCAGCTGCCCGTGGTGCTCAGTCTGCCTGAGCAGACTCTCCCCTCCTGGGCAGGGAGGCAGGAGGGAACCACAGGGCAGTGACGGGGCGCTGCTGAGGTGGAGAGGCAACAGGCTCTTCTGGAGCTCTGCGTGGCTGAAGGAAAATGGAATCAAAGAGCCAGCCTTTAGGGCTCTCTGGGCTAGCAGTCTCTAGTTAGCCACCAGATGTTTGCATGGGAAGCACACCTGTCAAAAGGAGAGTTGGGGTGAACCATTTGCATTTCCGAGAGAGGACAAGGAGGAAGATGAGGTTTGAAAGAGGCACTGGGAAGTCAATCTGTCTGAGCGTGACCTGAATGTTACCCCTGTTTTTGTGTTTCTCTACACCGTTCTGTAAAGAAAAGCCAATTATATTAGAGAAGAATAGGAGCCTCTCATGTTGTTGTTCATCATGTGGCACGTGAAACACCAACACTAACTCTGAAACTGTGAGTTAACCTTGTCCTTTCATCACGTATGGTCATCTCATCACTAGGCTGGTGACTGCTCAAAGCTGCCTGAAAGTGGTTGAGCCCCAGACAACTAAACTTTTATACATCAGTACAAAAGCAGCAAAGAAGATGAGAAGGAAAACTGATTGTCCCCAGGGACGCAGCATAGTGGTTTGGGTAGTCCTGCTTAGAAAGTCACTTGTGGCTTTTATAATGAGGAACTTAAGGTTTGAATTTTCAGACTTATTAGCTGTGTATTTGTTTGGTTTTTATTAACTTAATGTACTGAGTGCCACATTTTCCTTGGGCTATTGAGTCAAGTGACGGATTCATCCAGTTTAGCTCTAAATGCATGGGCTCTCTTTTTCATAAAACTTGGAAAAGATTTGGGTCTCATATTTCGTGAAAGACTTTATTTTATGCCTGTATATTTTGGTACAGCAGCTAATGTTTTCTCTCTTGTTTCTTTTCTGACAATATGTGCTTCTGGCTAATGTAAAGAGGGAATGTAGTTTTTGTTTATTCTCTTTCTTGACCCATGAGAATTGGAGTTGTCTTCTTATGTGAGAAGACAGAGTTAAACCACTTTAGTCTACAAAAGAACCACTGGAAGTTTCCAATCCTCTCACTCTCTGCTTCAATGGAAAGAAAAACAGGTTTTAGAAAGTCTGAGAAAGATATGGCTATTAAGCTAATCCAGTATACTTCATCTAGCTGCTAAAAATCTTGACTCCTAACAGTGATTAAATATAATTGCATCAGTAAAGGTGGTGTAAAAAAGACCCTGGCTTTCATTAGAAGCTATCTTTAGGAAACCATGGTTCCTTGACTTAAAAAGTTACATGTAACATCACTGTTTTATTTTGGGAGTACTTTGAAGGTTTCTTAAACACAGGATTATGTAGAAAACATAAATAAACCCCAGCAGAACAAATACACAATTCTGAAGTATTCTTCTGTATTTCAATATATATCTGCAGTGCGTGCTATTTATTAAAAAATAAAATTGGGCATAAAACTGAAAAATTAGTGGATAAATATCAAACCATCTTAAAGATCTGATCAAATAGTAAAGATATTCCAAAGAAAAAAACAAATTAACAAACCACCACCTATGTGCAGGATAAAATTGTCATAGGATGAAATGACTCCTAGTAATTTAAATTGATTATATTATTTTGTTTTACTACTCTTCAGTTTGGAAGGGAATCTGTTCACTGTTTTAAGAGCTGAAAAACAATGGTGCTAAACTTTTTCTCTTATTTTCATAAATTTAAAATCTAAGCTGTGTCAGAGCTTTAACGCTGACAGTCTTTATAGAGAATTTTAAATTTCTCCAAGGTATGTGATCTGAAAAAACTCTATGTTCATAGACAGTCAGATGTTAAAAAATTCAGCAGTTTGGGTATAATGCAGAACACCAGATGCTGCTCTGTATCCTTGGGCTGAACTGGGTATTTGCACTTTTGTGTTTGTTTTGTAGATTATGAAAAACTGTGTAAACTCTAAGAGGACTGTAAAACCTCCTACACTGAAATACTGAAAAATATAAAATAATCTAGTTCTTACATAGCTTTGTCATTACCAGTGTTAAATGTTACTGCAGGTATTTATTGCAAGAACCTGAGTCACTGCAAAAAACAAAAGTATAACAGTGAGCCTTGTTTGCTTAGAGAAATCGTATATTCCCAATGTGTTTGAGGGGAATTTTTTGTGGTGAAGTGATAATTCTGAAGCAGAGAATGGTATTGATAATGTTCCCACTGGGATGCTCACTAAAAAATGTATTTAGCTGTTTCCATAAACAGAGTATAAGCAAAGTTTAAGTCCAGATCATGAGTGGCCTGTGGTGAGATGCTGAACTAAATGCTGATGTGTCTTCTCCACATACTTTCTGCTTTTAAATTAGAGATATTAAAACCATTTAAAAAAATCTGTTAATATTTTAATATTAGGGCATTTAATAAAATATTCCAAACATAGACATATATAGATAGATATGCACTATACAAAAAAAGATAGTGTGGATGATGAAAAATTAGCCCTTTGTGAATTCATTATTTCTATTCTGTTTAACTATTTGCCTCTTCTTTTGAGAACCCCAATGTGGAAAAATATTTTTATAATTTGAGTTTGGCATTTTGGCCCTCGTGCAGTTTTGATTCACAAGTTGAAATCCTGTTTCCATGGAAATTAGCTGAATTTTTGATAAGCTTTAAATTTCTCCCACAAATTAAGGCAACTGGGGAACATCATTTGGGCTGATTCTGTCCCTGATGTCAGCCATAATATTTTCCCTTTTATTCAGTGTGAATGGGAGCTGTATTTTGATGATGATTTGAGTTAAGATTCCCAAATGTTTCTCTTTTATGAAGGGAAACGAGGGTATATGATAACATGGAGTTACATTTTGTGTGACACGACCTCCTCAGCAGGAGCAGCAGATCTGCCCCTGCCCCACCCCATAAACGCCAGCAATCGGCGTAGCTTTTCTCTGATTACTTTCAGAACAGCTGAAATAAAAATGAACACTATTTTTTTAGGAAATTAAAAAAAATAATTAAAGCCTATAATATAAGCTTGATAAATAGCTTGAGAGGAGGGGTTAGGCTAAACTTATTTTATTAGAATAGTAAGGAGAAGTGAAACTCCAAGCACCAGCTCATTTTCCTAGTTCTAAGTCATAACTGGCAGAGGTGGATGGGATAGGAATTGGCTGCTCTGGGCAGGGTGGGACAGGAATGCCATAGTTTGCACATATCTGTCCCAGATATTTGCAAACCTCCCGTGGATGGGAGGGTGGCAGTGAAAGCAGACCCTTCCCTGCCCTGGAAATGCCAGGTGATGGACTTGAGCAATATTCACATTGTGAGTGTATTTCTGGCTTTCCTAATCTTTGATCCTGCCATTGAATCCGCGGGGGTGCAAAAATCCACCCACACAGATCCGATGTCAAAATCCTGGCCTTAATTATTTATTGTTTGGTTTGGACAAATTATTCTTCTTTGTGCAACAACCACAGTTATTACCAGAAATACAGGACAACCTAAAACATGCATATCTACATTATGTAGGTATGAACATTTATTTTTTTATAGAGGTCATACCTTTATTAATGTATTTTGACTCTTAACTGAAATTCTCGTTTCTGAGTCTTGCCCTGTGCTGCTTTTCACCTGACCAGACTGGCCTGGATCTGTGGTTATTAATTCTCAGAAAAAATGAGCTCATAATGTTTATCATCTGAAAGGCAGCCTAGAACAAAAAGAACATCCAGCTTTATACACCTTGCACCGAGACCCTACTGATTTGTTCAACTGCAGATGGACTGTACTAGTTTTCTGCACCAAAGAGGCACCTCCCCTTTAACTGTCTCTGGGCTCCCTTTCTTATTCCAGCCATCTCAAGTTAGGTCATTTTCATCTGCATATAAACAGGAAAGGAATCTCTTAGGAAGAAAATCCCTTTAAATAGGGATTTTCTTTCACAAAAAGAAAACTAAAATCAGAATTTTACGGCAAAATCAGACATTGCAGAGCCACTGCAGAGCTTGGCAATGCCAGCCAGCACAATTCTTTACTTAAGTAAGGAAAACTTTGTGAGTTGTATGTGTTTCCCAAAGTCTTTTCTTATCTTCTTTTCATCTTACTTTTTCCTGAATTTTTAATAATAATTTAATGCTGGTATAATTGCTGACATAATGCTTACAAATAGGTTCCCAGCAGTTGAGTATTACTTTATATTTGGATTTTTGTCTTTTGTTTTTTCCTTCCTAGAGGAAGGAAATAAAAATATGTGTATGAAAATATACTCTCTTCAAAAGAGAGCATGGGTAGGACATGGCAGGCCTGGTCATTTGACTTCTTGCATGTTCTCAGTTGGAAGTCAACTGAAAAATCAGCAAAAGCTCCCAGGCAATTCCCATGCCTGCTTAGAATGGTTCAAAACTGAGTTTTGTTTGAAGTTAAAAATCTGTACCCCGTTTTTCAATGAAGTGCCAGCCAGGTGCTCTAAAACATGTTCCTAATTGTTTGCTTTTGATCTGATGAGAGAGTAGCACTAGTTTGGATTTTCAAGTTCATCTATGCTTTTAGATCCAAGATACCAGTGGGGAGCGTATGATGGATATGGATTGCAGTTCCAGTCTTAGAGTGTCTGAAGCAGTTCCTCGAGTCTCGAGTCACAGGAACTATTTGTTTTGCACATGTTATTATTGAGGAAAACCCAACGGCAATCAAAGTATTCCAGAATGGAAAAAAACTTTCTAGTAAAAATCATGTTGGTGTGAATGGCCTATCTGAAAACACTAGAACCTCACAGAGCACAGCCTATCTGTTTCACCAGGAGTAGTACACTTGATTTTCACTAAAGAGTGTTTGCAGTTTTCAAAAATTAAATGCAGCATTAGCATTTTTCCAAGTTATTAAATAATGCAAAAGACCTTTTCTAGCTGGGTACAGTTCATATTTCCAAGTCATGGTTGTGGCTGGTGCTTTTTCAGAAAAACTGTTCTCAAGCTTTCAGAATTGCAGCTTTCAGAGCTTTGGTTCTCTGCAGTTGGTGTAGGAATGAATTGTTTTTTAAGCCTGAACTTAACTTCTTGAGAGGTTCCTCTGTCTCCTCCTGATTGAAAGGAATTGTAAGCTAAGGCTGAGGGTCCACCTAAGGCCTTTAGTGATGAGAAGCCAGTTTCACAACAGGGAAGAATTTTACAGTTAATGTATTTGTACAGTTTTGTTTGGGGTGTTTTTCCTTCAGTTACCAGATTCTAGCATGGCTTGTATGTATATTACAATTTTTTTTAAAGATTGTGAGCCAAGATTTAAAAATCACTGGTCATTCTGGAAATGACAGTGTTGAAGAGCTAATCTGAAAAACTGGCTGCTAGCCCTTTTAAAGGTTTCAAAGCTTTCAGCTTTGTGCAGGAGATCCACCAATTAAAGTGTCTCAGGCTGGGATACAAAAGCCCAAACTTATCACCTTTCAGTCTTTGACCTACTTCAGTTTTTACAAGAAATTGCTGTAAATATGTACTTGCCAATTAATACAAAGTGATATCTGGTAGTTTCCCAAAGTAAAAAATTGTCTTACATGGATATTATACAAACAAGAACTGTATTTCATCTTTCAAGCTACAATTAGATTGTGACTTTTCAAAATCTGCAGATTTTCTCTGTAAATTAATCTTCCAGTGTCTTTTGTTGCTGTCTTTCAAGTTCTATCAGCTTCCAGCTAGAAAGCTGATGATAAAGCATCAGATTTGCACCCTTTTAAAAGAAGAAAAGCAGGGTAGGTATCTGTAATAGGAGTGTAATGGCACCAAATCTGCATGTACAGTTTAGAATTACTTGCCTACATGCTCATTGCCTACGTGCATTGGCACACAGACGTTTTTCTTCAGCTCTTTATCTACATGTGATGTTTTGCAGCACCAGTCTGGCATCATTAGACATCTAGCCGCCAGCATTTTAAAGATTTTTCCACAGAGCCATAAACTTGCACCTTCCTCGTTGAATCTAAAATCCAGCCCACCTGTAATAACAGAGCAGGGGAACAGAATGGATCTCTCCTGGACGTCTGCAGTGCAGTGAGCTGGGGTGGCTTGCCTTCACACTGAAATAAAGGTCATGTCCTAATGTTATGCCTTCCTGTTTAAAATGAATGGCTTGTAAATGTTTATCTCAGCTAGAAGTGAGAACGTGGTCTACATCTGTGCTCTCCAATTGCCCCTTGGAGAAGCTGTGCGGTGAAACAGCTGCATATCCCTTCTCTTGCTGTTAAACATGTACATCTCTGCCTTCAGCTCTTTGCCAGGTTTCCCCCTGCTCATGTTTGGATTCCAGGCTGGAGCTTGAAGTAGTGTTGTCTGGATTTATAGTGGGTTACATTGTTTTCTCCAGGAAAGAGCCAGCGAAAGGGACCAGCCCGGTGCAGACGGACTGACAGTCCGTGCAGTGTCATGCAGTGTAGGGTTTCTTTGGTTCTGCCAATAGGTATTGCAGTCTAAAATGTCTGGAGGCTAGTTGGAGCTGCTTCTCTAGAGACAGGACCAAAGTATACAGTATTCTGGCTTTCATTTTGTTTTTTTTGGACAGTCAGGCCAGCTTTCCATTTCCTACAATGTTCCAGTATAACCAAGGCTCATGTGCTCGGTAATAACCAAGGCTTCTGAGACCTGGGGCTTCTGTGAAAAGGAAAAGAGCAAAGTAGTATTTATACAGTATAATATTTTGATTCACTAATGGGCTGTGAGGTGGGTGTTATCACGAACTACTGTGCGGCAAGAAAGGTTCCTAAAACACGTATCAGCTTACTCCATCTCCAAATTGTTGCAGATAACACAGTGTTTAGTTTCTAATTAGACTTGTGTTGTGCTAATTCTCGTGAGCTGTGCAAGTGATTGACGTGCTGCATTTCAGTGGCAAGTAGCAGAGCAGCTGAGTGGAGCTCGATGATGAAGCCAGATCCAGCTGCTGAGGAAAGCACGCTGCTCCCAGAGACTGATTTGCAGGATGAACACACGCTGATTGGTGTGGTCCTGCTCTGAGGGGAAGGAGGAAATAAAGGCACGTAGTCTTCAATTAGACTAATGATATTCTGCTCCTAAAAGGATTAGAAAGAAAAATCTAACTGAAAATAAAAGTCCAATTTGTAATAGTTCACAAATCATGTATTTACTTTGGATAGTATTTTTCACTGTTTCTTAGGAGAGGATGGACATTATTATTTTTCCATGCTTCAGTCCCCTGTATTTAAAATACAGATGGTTCATCCTAAGTGCTCGTTTCTGTACATGTAAGTAATAACTGTAAGCTTCTAGGCAGAGCCTTGTGAACTGTTTCTTGATGGAACATCCAAGAGCAGCACAGGCATTTTATGTAACTAAAATTATTTCAGAATCGTTTTTGCCAGCACTTACCTTTGTGGCCAGCTCAAGTCAATAAGTTTGGTAGTGCAGTTCCACTGTGAATATAAAAATAAAAATACGGATTTGATACGGACAATCTCACTGAGCTAGATTGTAAGGAACATCTCCTAGCTTAAGCCCTCTAGTCAGGTCCAAATCCTTTCAGTCAGATTCTTGATGTAAAGTTTGGCTTTTTCAAATCATCTTCATCATTGCATTCAGCACTAACAAAGGCTGTGCTTGTGACTCTTGGATGTTATTCATGTAGCATTTGATTTTTTACACAGCCTTTAAAGTCCCTGTGAGGCCAAGCAGGGCTGTTCCTTTGCTTTAGGGGCTTTTTGGGCCTCCCATACATGTGTTAAAGGAGAAGGGCTGGCTAAGGAGTGGCATTTTCTCAGGATGATCAAGCTGTGGCTTGCTGCAAATCCCATCTGCCCTCTCCACATGCACCATCAGAGGCCCTTCCTGGAACAAGCTCCTCGGGGATTTACCTGCGTAGGATTTACCGGTACGGGCTCACTGGAAAGGCAGATGGGACACATGATGACAGACTTGGACCAGTTGCATTTGGCAAAGAAAAGACCTATGGAGTAGGACAGTGACTTTATGGGTTAGAATTTCTTTGGTATTCTTTGTGGATCTCATCCCCCAGTCAAATAGCAGAGTTTGTGGTACAAATAGCAGTGGTACCGTGCAGGGCTTAGATTTTCAGAATTGCCAAGTAGGCACTGTAGGCTGCAAAGAGTGTGTGCAAACCGTGGAACAGATAAAGGTATTTGTTCCTGTCTGTGTGCTTCAGCCTGCCAGGGATACTTTTTTGCAGGCTGTGTAAGGAAAGGTCAGATTTTGCTTTGTCATTTGACATGGGGGTGAATTAAATTAGACTTGAAAGCCACAACAATATCCCAGGTAATAAAACTTAATCTTGAAGTAAGAATTACCCATTTGTCTTCTGCTTGAGAAAGGAAGGTGTAGGGCAGCCCAGATTTCTCATACTATTTTGTATCTCAGAAAATGCAAAAAGAAGGCTCTGGACTTTGTCTGAGAACTTTAGGAAACTTGGGAGGAAAAATCATGTGGTGTAAACTTTCACTTGACCCAGTTGTGGGCAACATGTTTTAAATATATGAACTTATAAAGTGCTCATGCTTTTTCATACTGAGTAAAAATGTTCTGCTGCTTACTGTGAAGATGAAACTTGTCTTGGACTTCACTGGCAGTGAAACCAGCTACAGATCTGTGATGCAGATTAGATTGTTTACTCATATTTCAGTTATGTTTTTTCCAGTTTCTCTTCCTCCACTGCTCTGTTAAAGTGCTGCAGCTGCCTGAAGGGCCATAGGAATTGAAAAAGCTTGAAGCACTAAAAAGCGAAATTTCGGGTCCTTTTTCTTAGTCAAACAGTTTTTATGTACCAAGTACAGTGTTTTATGGTGCCCAAGGAAATGGATATAATTTGCTTTACTTTAAAATAACACAAAAGCTGTTCTGGCTCTCCTTGAAGCCAGTGAGGATACTGCACTTGCTTTCAGTGGAATTTGTAAGCAACCCATGATGCAGTTTCTGTCAGAGCAGGAGAAAGCTGACAGTCCATACTACCATGTAAAATGAAACAACTTGCTGCCGTATCATTTGCACATTTCAGAGAGAAACTTGTCTTAGGTTTGGAGGAAGAGTCCCATGAGTTTGTTACTCAGGCACGCTGACATCCAGAGAAATCCAGAGGAAGAGTCCAGAGAAAGAAGTGTGCAATTGCCCTCCAGCCTGGTAGTGTTTTGTCTGAGTGTGTGTTAGAGCATGGGGAAGGAGTGACCACCTTCTTGTCCTGGCTGTTCCCTTCAGTCTGCAGGATGAAGTGTCAGCTGCTGTTGGAATGTGTAATAATCACCAGTAAATCATAAATGTAGAATAGTTGCTTGTGCAAAGCAGAGCTTGAAATGGAAGAACTCCAAGCAAGACATCTCTTTTTTTAAAGAAAGTTTTCCCCTGGGCTTTCCCTGCCACAAGCCAGCAGAAGTTTGGCTGCCCCAGAGCTGTTCCCCGTGCACCTGGTGCTCACTGTGCCTGAGCAGCCCAGAAAAGGGGAGCCCAGCACTGGGCCGTGTGTGAAGGGGAATGTATGGGTAAATGAACCTTCCAGACTCCTGCATCAGCAGCATGGCAGCAAAAACAAATGTCTCATGTTCCCTCCACGTGAGATCAGCCTTAAAATTCTCCAGAACAATGAGGCATCTCAGCAGCTGTGGAGAGCCTGGGGCCTTGTCAGGCATTCTTGCACTTCTCAGCTTATTCTTGTTGCACCTTGATAGAGGTAAGACTAATAATTAGATCCTCAACTTTAGACTCCCTGCAATTACTCAGTACAGAGTTTACTTAATCTGTAATTTCTCACTCTAGCCTTAGAGTTTCCTATAGGGAGATTATATACTTGCAGCTACTGGCAGAGTTTGCCTACCAGGAAAGGACATGGTTTTGAGCTCCATGGGATGTTACTGATGTGTAAATAATTTCATCTCATCCAAACAGCGGCCACTCTGTCCCTTTTCACAATATACCTTGCCTTAATGTTTTAAAACACTGGGTGATTTTGGGTGATCAGGTTCAGCAATCTTCAGAGAGACCCAAAATCTTTAGAAATTGCTGTTAGGGAAAATTATATCTTCTAAAATTACATTGCCCTGAGTTTTGAAAATCTCAGGCTTGCATCAATATTCATAAGACACCAAAGTTCAGCAATATTTAATGAAAGAATACCTTTATGAAAAGTACTTTACATACACAGTAAATGCATTTAGAACCTGTTTGAAATTGATGTGTAGGGCCTTATGTTCAGAGAAAGGCAAAAACTTAGCAAACAGAAGTGTTTGAAACTGGGAACAAGCATGTGGGTCTTTTGCTACTGGATCTGGATTTTAATTAGACCTCTGTGCTGCTGTCTGACCTCTGATGAGGTGACACATCAATCTGCCATGCAGTCAGAATGGTAAGGAGAGGCAGAGACCAGGAGAGCCAGGGGTTAAAGGAGACTTGGACTTGTGCCTGATCTGGCCCATGGCAGTGTCTGGTTGGTGGGGCTGCCTGGAGTTTTGAAAGATGAGCAGAATCAAGGAAAATAGCAAAGAAGGAGAAATGAAGCATTCTCTGGGCATTCTGTAATATTTCTGTTCTGACCCTATATGAAGTTACAATATATGTGTACTTAGTTGATTTATCTCATGTTAAGGTCAGTTAACTGACTCTTCCACAAAGGTAGAACACACATTTTCTTACTGGCCTCAAGAAAAAAATTCTTTGGTGTTCATTCTGATGAATTTAGAAGAATTTCACAGGGCATTTTCCCAATTTCTCTGCTTGTATGAAATGGTGCAGCATGATTTTACTCAGTGTAAGCTTATGCCAGTTTTTGTGGCAGGTGATATGGCCTTGATGACAAATAATTTGTCCCCAGTTCCAGAGTAACCAAGAGATGGAAAGTTTTTGTTAGGTTTGGATTGTAGCTTTCCTACAGTGTGGACTCTCCAGGTGGGTTGGCCTAAGCCATTGAGGTGTCTGTGTATGCAGATCTTGTACCCCAGCTAATACAGGTTTCTGGTTCAGCTGAAGAAGGGGAGCAGGAGAAGAGTTGGCAAAGTAGCCACTAAATCAGCAAAGCTTCAAGCACTGCCTGTAGTCTTGAGGGTGGTTCAGTTCAGGAGGTTCAAAACAATTGCTAAAGGAACAGTGCAAATATTTTCCATCCTTTCCTGTGAAGTGACATGGTTTGTTTGCTGTTGTTTGTTTACCTGTTCTGCATGATATGTTGCATTTATCAGTCAACTAGACTGTAGGGGCTAACACTACTTTAATAATGATGTTTTGACTTTTGCTGTGTTTATTCTTTGTTTTCTAAATTCCTACTCAGATGGCTTTTTCTTCTGCTGTTCCAGCATATCTGTCTCAGGCTGCCCCTAAAAAGAAAAAGCAGTAATCTGGCAAAATGAACTCAGAACACATGAAGAGAAGCCACTGGAGACTAATCTGCAAGGTATTCAGGTATTTGCACTTTCATATCCTACACCAGTAATTGGTGCACACACATGGTATGCTCTGCATTTCTTGTGCCTGTTAACTCACACAAGTGGGTGAGAAAATTATATAAGTAAATAAAAAGTCATGTGAAAGATGAAAGTTGTTTAGTCAGAATGCCCCCATTCAACTTAAAGATGGAGCCAGGTTTGCAGAGTCGCAGCTCCAAGTTCAACACACATTGATGCTGCTGTCCATCACATCTGTTAGCAAGGTCAGATTTTACCATCTGTGACTGCCCAGTGCACTGATGGCCATCTGAGAAGTGGTGGAGAAGGAGGGTCCTTCTGCCTTCCTCTGGAGCAGGGTGAACAGCCCTTCCTCTTCGGATGGGCTAAGGCACTGTGACACTCCCAGTGACCTCGGGAATTAGGTCCTGGGCTAGGCCTACAGCGAGGAAGAAATTAATTTTGGATCCCAGAGATGCCAGAGGTCCTGTGTCACTTGCCAGGCCTCAAGGATTTTTGTGAGCTTTAGGTTGTGTATATGTCCTGTATACAGCTGAAAGAAAGTAAGGTTTTTACAGTTCTTCTCAGTGCAGAAATGAGACTTTCTAGTTGGAGAGCAAGAACAATATAGAGAAATGCTGTAATTTTCTAGATAATAGGAAGATAGATTTTTGTTTTATGAATCCATATGGGAGAAAGCAGCACAACTCTGTAGAGTCTATGTTCCATGTCTCTGAAGCAGGGAGGATGATGCTTCTGTGATTCCTTCTCCTTGCTCCGTGTGAGCAGGTGATGATATACAAGCTATGTATGTGCAAAGTGACAACTTAATGGCTCCAAGTAATTACATATGTGTTTGTATGATGGTGTAAGTGCAGAGGTTGGCTGTACACAACTTCGTAGCTGATTAATTGGGGGAAGCAAATGAGCTGCTAATGGGAGTAAAGGTAAGAGTTAATGGGAGTAAAGGTAAGAGTTGTGCTTGCCGAGTGCCCCAATACCAAGGGGCGTTCAGAGAAAACATTTTATTTTTACAGTCACTGCAGTCTTATGTTATCCCATTGCAATGATTAAGCTGTTATAATTAACTATTGTTCATAATGAAGTATTTTGAACAAACCCACAAAAGCAGAGGTACCTCCCAAAGGTATATATTTAATGGTTATATCACTGTTATGTGAAAAATCACTCTTGTTGAATGTTATGTCTTATGTGACTGAAAAGCAGATGCAAGTAAACAGCAAAGTTACTGTGGGTATTATTTTAATTCCTGAATTACACACTCTTATCAGCTTCCAGATACTTATTCACATTGGTGTTTTTATTTTTTATTCCCGTGGTTTTGGCAGTGTGTTCATAGACACTGTCCATGTACTCTTTCAGATTCTGCTACCCAACTGCTTCTGGGACTTCATGCAGTTTGCTTCAATTGAGGGAACCTCAGATAAGTTATATGGAAAATTGATAGTAAATCCCAGAGTACCAGGTTTTGCTGCACATAATGCAGGTGTAACACATGGGACCACTGAATGATGGTATAGTATTTAGTGTTATTAGTACTTTCCTTTCAGTATTTTGTCTTCTTTTACTTTTTTTTTTTCAACATTGAACCTTCAATGCAAGTAGTTGCTTGCCATGGTGTCCCAAAAAAATAAAGCCAATGGGGAAAATTCTTGGTTTTCTACTAAGTGTTTTAGAACCTTGAGCCAGCTCATTAGCCTTCAGAAACATCCTCAGACTCACTTGAGACGTGCAGTTCTCTCTGTAAGAATGGGAAACTCTTGGCCAGAATCTCCTAATGCAGACTTAGGAAAGGTTTCTGTTCAGCTTTGAGGAGTGATACTGTTTTCTTGTAAGAAGATTAATTGTATCTAAATAATTTAAACTTTTAAGCCTTTTAGAAATAAGTACACTGGAGATTAAAAAATGTTTTACTGCTCAGTTATGCAGTTTGTTCCATAGAGTTATCACTTAAAGGCAGGAGAAACAAGGCTTACACCCATTTTATTAACAATAGATGGGAAGAATAGTACCTGAGAACATTCTCTAAGCTGAAATTGTGCAGTCATTCTGTACCCAAAGGTGGTGGTCAAATCAAACATCCAGTATTTTAGATGAGAATTACAAACCTTCCTTAATGTTCTGAAAACTCATCATTATGGGAAAAATAGACTTTGAATTTCAGACTGTGATCATTCCTCAAAATAAAATACTCTGAAAGTTGGATTTTCCTCTAAGAAATTTCAGACTGTATATGATTTGGGTAACTATGACTAACAAGCTGTTTCAGAAAGCAATTTTTTTTCTTTCTTTGGGGAAAAATGTACTTAATGCTTTTTGCAAACCCTTCATGTTTCTAACACTACCCTGATACACTATTTTCTAAACAAATTGCAGTTATAACAAAGCTCCTTACAAGCGTTGCTGTGTTTGATAGATACATCTTTTAATTTGGTTCTGTTTTCAGAGAAGGAGTGCTTCCATTTCACAAATTTTATGTAGTTTTGGGACCTGAGAAGCTTGCAATCAGTATTTTATTACAGTCAGTATTTCTAGAAGATGATGTCACTTTAAAAGGAACTTTTCCCAATTATAAAACTTTGCAAAACTCTCAAAATTTTAAAGTTCCCAAAACTGTGGTCTGTAAGTTTGGTTTCCTTGATAATGTTCAAAACGTGAATTAGTTTAGGGTTTTTTTCCCCATTTTTTTTTCTGAAGGCAGGGCATTCATTGGACATAAGTAGCATTATTGAACAGTAATGTGGGGAGGGAAGAGAGTTTCAGATATGAATGAAGTCTGAGTTATAGTGACTCATAACTGACAACAAAACACCCAAGCAGAGCTGTGAGACAGGATGAAATGAAATGAGACAAGCTATGAAAGAAGGGACAGATTTATGACTTACTGGCCTACAGATGGGATGAGAAGATATGAGTGGAGAATGAGATCATCAGGCAGCAATCTGTTCGGGGAAAAGGAGGGGGTTCACAGGACACAGCCCAGTAGCCTCCTGTGCACAGGGGGAGGATTGATTTAAGCCATAGGAAAATCAGTGTTAGAAACCATACAAAGATGGGTTAGATCCCAAACCTCAGAGGGGCTAGATTTTTCTCTCCCTGCACTTAGAAAAACAAAGATACAACAGTTAGGATGACTCTGAGCCTGCAACAGGACGTGCTGAGCACACGCTCCAAGGGCAGTCTCACCCAGTTAAATCATACCAGCCTCCTTTCGCTGTTACCAATGCAGGGCTCCTTTCAGCAGTTTAGGAAAACTGCTGTACTGCTCAAAATAAAGACAGAAGGCAGCATTTTCACCTTCAATCTAAACAATTCAAGAGTTTTCTTAACTAAGATTTGCTTTTCATCCCTGAAACTGAAAACATGTTTCTAAGTAACTACGTCCTTCATGCTAGGCTGTAGCCAAGGCACTGCGTATGGATTATAATTGGTGGAATTGATTGCCAAGTGTGTTTGGGTGAAATTTCAGTTGGCCAAGTTATAATCCATTTCAAGATTCAGGATCTTAAAATTCTCACCTAAAAAACTGAGATAAGACCTTGGCTGCTCACAAAGACCTGTAAAATCAGTGAAGTTGGTGTGTTACTGTAGCCATGACCCCTGCCCCTTTTCTAATTTTCTACTTGTATCCTCTGCAGAGAGATGAGGAGAGTCTGTTTGGAGAAATGCACTGAATTCTGCCCTTTAGCTGAATCTATAGAATCAGTTGGCAACCTCTTGAAAAAAGCTTTTCTGGTGGAATTTCTTCTTGCATCTGATTCTGATAGAAGTGGAGAAGAGGCAAATGTGTGTTTGTCACAGATTCAATCATTTTTGCTCCGTGATTGAGCTAAGAATACTAAGGACTCATCTGTGCATGTGGCCAGGTTGAATTAAAAGTTAAACTTGGTAATGGATCAGTAGAATTTGAGGTGATTAGTAGAGCAGTTCTGATTTGGCTGGAAGTATGAAATATCATTTGGAATATGTAAGTGAAATGCATTAAAAATTCACAAAACCTCTGTTGTATCTGGAGCTATTTAGTTTGGGTGGAACTGAAAAAATGGCTAGCTTTTTCCTTAGAAAGGTAAAGTTTAAAAATTGTGAATTTTTTTTGTTGAATTTGAGCAAAATTGTTCAAATTCAGTGGGTTGAAACAGGATTTGGTTAAGCCTCAGTGTGCAACACTGTGCATTTTGTTTAATTATTGCTGGTCATTCACTCTACAACAGTGTGCATGGAGTCAGAGTTCCCTTGAGGGAGGGCTGGAAAATCTGAGCTCAGTGCTGGGACTCATCGTGCACCAGGAGGACTGTCCAGCTGCTCAGACTGGCACCTGTCCTCAGCCCTGTCTGAACCCAAACCTAAGGAAGTGTGTAAGGACAAGGAAATTGTAGATCATATTTCGGCTAAGTGATCTCTTGGTGCTCCCCCAGCCCAGAGAAACATGCAGTCAGGCATAGTTTATTTCTCATTAGCATCTGAAGTCCTGTCTGTTGTGGAGAGCCATTTTGTTTTTGTTTGTTTCGAAACTACCTCGTGCTAATTGGAGATGAAAGGATGCCCTATAGAATCTGATAATGAAACTAGAAAAGGATTTTAAGATTGTATTTTTGAAATGTAATTTGTGTTTAGGCATTAGGTTAGTGTGGTGAATATAGCACAGTTAAGTTATCCAGGACCAGGTTGCCTTGAGTGAAATAAGTATAAGCTGAAGAGTCTGTGCTTCAAAAGAAGTTAAGTCTTAGCAGCCGTATCAGTTTAAAGCATGGGCACATTTGGTAATACCGGGGAAACTCCTAATGGGTTGCAGTTAATGAATCATTTGAGCATGCATTTAACTCCTCTGTGCATTTCAGACTGAGTTGTGCTGGGGTGCTGAGTCTGGGTGTTACTCTGGAGGTACCTCTCTCTCTGTAAAATTTAATCGTGTTGTAACACTTCAGGTGTTTTTTTTTGTTTGCTGGATAAACACCATATGCTTTTGACTTTTCTGTCCTGTGTTGGATAGCGTTCACTTTGTGTAGAGCCCTAATTCTAACTGGGAGCTTATTGAGATCACCCTGCTCTGGGATGTTTCTGCCAGTGATAAGAGTTGAATGGGAGAGAGAAGTAACGGGAAAAGAGAGGTAAAGGTGCATGAGGAACCTGAAATCTAAAGAAGGTAGGAAGAACACGGCTCATCAGTCTGTTACATACTGAGACACGAGCTCTCCTGGGGATGGGCTAATAAATGCTTCAGTCATTTCAGCTGCCTGAGCCACTGTGTCCACAGACATGGTTTCCCCTTCATAGCACCTTCTTCGAAATAAGAACACAGAAAGAACTTCAAATGGAAAACAATGGAAAGAGAAAATTATTAAAATTACAATTTGATCACCAGGTTTTGTAGACTAATAAGATTGTTCCTGCAAAACCAAATGACCAACCAAACAAATATAGAAAGTCATAATAACGGAGAGACTGATTTTACCTAAATTGCAGTAGGGTCTTGCTGTCTGTGGGAATTTTTCCTTACTAGATTTCATTTTAAGAAGGTTTTTTAATGCAAAGGGACTTAGCAAATATTAGTCTGCTGAAACTGAACTGTCTCAGAAGTCAAATCTTCTCTTTTGGCAAAATAGAGTAAATATATTGTATGACATGACATGATATTACGTAGCATAACATAACAGTGGTATTTCTAAATTAGTAGAGTTTTAGGTTAAAATTCAAGACAAGCTGTGTATAATAAAATATTTGGAAAATATTAAGCTTAGGAGAAGACAAAATACCTTATTTTTTATATAAAATAATGGGGCCCTGAAAGATAGGGTCACAATGTCAAAAATTCTGAAGTCCTATTTATACTGCAGGAGAGAAGACTGGACTTTGAAAAATGCTTAGCTGTATTGGCCCTGAGCTATTCCAAATATCCGATCATAAGAACTGGAGCAGAAACAGGTTGATGCTGTGCTCACTTGAAAACCTGTCACCAGTGGTGTCAGTAGCAGTGAAAAATAAAGAAGCCGTTTTGAAAATCTGTTTCACTGCAGGAGATAAACGTCTATGTTGACATTTAACTCAGTGTCTAAGCAAAACATTTTCTGGGTTTTTTTAAGTATTCTTGATAGACAAAGAGTAACGGGGAAGGAATAAGAATGACTGAAAAGTCTTCATTAGGATAGAGAGGAATGAGGGCAGCAGGAAAGCAGATGTCAGAAGAAAATGCCGTGGACAGTACATTGATGGCAGTAAAAGATGCAACCCATCAAAAGCCATTTCAAAAGTAGCTTGAGGTGCTGAAAGCAGTAAAAATGGGAGTTATTTTTCCTACAGGTGTTACTGTTGAGCAGAAATTGGAAGGAAACTGTGAGGGTCAGTAGATTGAAAAAATGGTCCTGCCCATCATCACGGGAAACTATAAACCTCACCACTTTGGGACAGGAGTGACCAGCAGTGACCAGCTTTGCTGCCTTGGGAACATCCCCATTAGCTGTATTTTTCAAATAAGGTAAGAAATCAGTTGTCCTGGTTTGGGGCAAATTTGGGAGAAAACTTCCAAAGGGGCTCTTCCAGAAAGCAAATTCAAGCAGCTTTTCCCCCATCCAATTCGGGAAAATATTTCCTTAGAGAAAAAAAAAAGTGGAAAAAATATGTTTATTAACAGGCAAAGCATTCACCAGCACAAAAAAAAAAAAAAACCAAAAAAAAACCAATATTAAACAATAAAACCTCTTTCCAATCAGAAGAGATGACAAAGTCAGGAAGTCCCTTGGTGGGCTGTAGCTCAGCTCACCCAGTCCCTTATCAGTCCCTGCAGTGCTGGAAATGCCACGGCCCAGGCCCGGCCCCGTGGGCCACAGGTGGGAGCTGCTGGTGCTCTGCTGGTGTTCAGTCCAGAGCAGGTTTGAACAGGTCCAGGAAAAAGGAAAAGCACAGCCCAGGGAGCTTCTGTGCCTCAGCCACCTAAAAACTGACTAAAAGCAAAGGGGAGCCCTGTCCTGCTGTCTGTCCGTGCTGCAGACAGCACAGTCCAGGAGCAGAATGTGGAGCAGTGAGTGCAGTTCCTGAAAACAAACTGCAGCTTCTTCTCTCCCCCTTTGCTCTCAGAACCAGTCTGAAAGGTGTGAAACTTATTTCTGGGCTAAACACACAAATGGGGATACAAGTATCATAAAGTCATTCCAGGACATCAGTTGATATTGAATTGAATTGGGAAAATACTGTTTTTAATAAAACTGAATGCAGCCTAAGCAAAAAGCCTGAATATAAACTTCTAAGATCAGTGACTTTATACATTTTCCAGAGGCAATATTTGTCAAGTGTATACCCGTTTTTCGGACTGATGCAGTAGAAGTGTCTTAATACAGAATACTGAACTAATTCTGTCTGTTCATTTTCTTTCTTGAAGCTGTTTGCTGCATTTCAGACAGGTTGAAATAGAGTGTTTTCCTGACTCTTGGGACTGACATTCAGCTTGCCTATTACATTTTATTAAAGGCTCTGTCAGGTTTGAAAATCAGAAGTGTTCAAATAAAAGCAGTGTCTGGAGAGAGAGTCACAATTTGCTTTCTTTTTCCAGCCTGTTAGTAAGTGAGGAGTGGGAAGTAAAGCAGGGTTCACTACAGGACTGGGGGCTACTTTAGTCCTTTCTTTAACTGAAAAGAGGGAAAAACTGTTTATTTGTTAGAGAACAGCTTGTGTTTATATGCACTCAAAATACTGACTGATTTGCTGATGTTACTGACAGACACTGCGTGCATTTAACATCCTTGGATGAGAATTTGCAGTAATTCTGTTTCCCTTTGTGTAGATAATTAAGGCACACAACAGCTGTCTGGCAAACATTAGCGCTCTACTACCTGGTCCCAGGGGAGCAGAGGCAAGGCAGGAGTGATTTGACCAAGTGATTGGCAGGGCTGGGGTGAGAATCAGACCTTAACCGAGCCCTGCAGTCGAGGGTGAACATAGGTGAAATACCTACCGTTGCTACAAAAAATAATGGAATTGTTTAGGTTGGAAAAGACCTCTAGGATTGCCAAGTCCAACCATCAGATGCAGAGGAGAAAGTAGTTTTGTGTGTAGAGACAAAAGATACAGGTGTGCTAAATGCTCTACAAATACATAGTTAAGAGGAATCCTCATCACAACACTGCTCAGTCTATCTAAAAGTGGAGGAATCTCCTGTAAATTTATTTTTAATAGTAAGTTAAGGTAAGCTCTGCCCCAGCTGAGCAATAGTTATACATGTGTCTTTTCTTCTCAAAACTGTATATTAGTTAATGGGGACACTTTTTAATTAATTTCTCAAAATGTGTATGTTGCATTATTTCACAGAATTATTTATCTTAGAAGCAGAAGCTTCCCCAAGCTTCATGGTTTGTGCAGTATCCTCCTTATCTATAAATAAACAATATATGACCTTTGTACTCTAGAAGCCTAGTAAAGACCCTGGCAGGACATCACAGAACTCTTAATATAACTTCCAGCTCTGAGTGGGAGTCTGCCTCCATGTCACTGAGAAACTGAGTTGGAGGTGACAGTTCAGATTTTGCCTCCTCCTTCCGGAAGCCATTTCAGCCATGCAG
This sequence comes from Chloebia gouldiae, assembly GCA_003676055.1. Lineage (NCBI taxonomy): Eukaryota > Metazoa > Chordata > Aves > Passeriformes > Passeridae > Chloebia > Chloebia gouldiae. Next base: position 660,041 of record QUSF01000091.1, on the reverse strand, counting down.
GCAGTTATGTACCAGTTATGTGCATTTATAGCTTAAGGAGTCCTTTCCACTTGGAAGTGGTCCTGGGCACAGTGAAGATGGACACAGAGAGCAGGCAAAGGCACAGCGCTGCTGCTGCTTTAAGGTACTGACGTTAAATGTTTACCAGGTTTCTGTTTCAGTGAAAATTGCAATAATAAATGCAATTGTGTACAGTTCAGTAGAGATGCAATTTAGAATGTTAAAATATTTATGTTAGCTTTCAAATGCCACCCTAAGTAGGTGTTATATTAAAATTGCATATTAAAACAAAATAGAGATTTCCCTTCCCTACTTCATGTCAGTTACTTTATTTCAGTTACTGAAAATATTTTGCAGTTGTTTTTATTTTCCTGTTTTTCTCTGCTTGCATAAATCAACTTACAAGTTTAGTGAATTTATGCTTAGATCCTTCAATATTTAAACTTCTATCTGCTTTGATTATTAGAATTAAGCATAAAATAAAATTTAAAAGTGTAGAATGCAGGCATAGTGTTTCCACATGGCCAGAACGTTTTCCGATGTTCATAAATGTTGCACTGTTCTGGTGCTTCATATTAATATTTGAAGGAAATATGTGTTCCAACTACAGGAAGGCTTTATTAGGTCTTTTTTTTGGGTGTCAGACCTCCAGTAAGCTGTTTAACATGAGGGCTTCTCCAGTGACACTTGCTGAAACAGTATATGTTGGAGTGCATATGGCAAAGCAGCTACTTGATTCCAGGTGTCTGAAAAATGCAACAATTTCAGGTGAAAGCAGTGTATTCCACTAGCAAAGGTGCTGATCTTTTTGTAAAATGAAATTCTGTGTGTTTTAGAAGTTGTGATTTTTGAGGTTATATCTGCATTAGTTCGTATATTGTTTTGTTTACATATTCCACCTACATCCTTGTAGCCAGATGCAGACCTGTTTGTGTCTAGTGAGTGTCTACTCTGAGGATATTTTTATCAACGATTACGCAAAGGAAACTGAAATTAAAGACTTCCCCATAGACTTTATGGATCATCCACTGTTTTGCTATTGAAATAATGAATGTTCACTGCAAAACTACAGGTGGAAAATGAGCTTCCATTAAAAGAGAAATTCAGACGTGTTTCATGGATCCTTTGTTTTTCTTCCTTCCTTGTGATTTCACAAACATTGTATTTTAGAGAGAGTGAGAGAAAATCCTAAGGGCAACTATCAGAACCAGGACAGAGATTTGATTTTGTCACTGGTCTCCATGCAAATAGACTTCTCTTGTGGGTATATGTTCTGAGAATTAGTAGTACCAGTGGAATTCAGGATTGATAAATTCTACTATTATTTTACAACTAGGTATTAAATGTTACCTGTATTACCCTCTCAGGACAACACACTGCACTTCAGGGAAGAAACACATAACATGACTTGGAGAAAATGAGAACATGTTTAAACAGAACATCTCCAAGACAGTCAAGGGAGAAATTAAACTGGAATTCAGATGAAGTCTTTTGTAGGTACTTACACTAGTGAGGAATTACCAAAATGGGAGAGCCAGAGGGGGGTGCTTAGCTTAGCCTTTTTTCCCTCAGTAAAATCTGGGAAGTAAAATTTCAAATGTCATGTGAATATTGGACCCTCTTTTGGTTTGCTTTTATTTTATTGAAAAATAATATTTAAAAAAATTATTCCAAGGCTTCTTTTTTCATCCTGCTGTTGTTGGACAAGGGTTCTTTCAGCAATGTCAAACTGGTTTACTTGAGATAGGAAAAAGTGCTGTGAAATAGTGATAAATAGACAAAACCAGAACAGTTTTTTATGTGTTTGTTCCCCACTAACTTTTTACTGTGCTGATACTCTCAGTGATTATCTGTAATTGTATGAAAACTGTGTCTGTCAGCATGAGCATGAGAAGACACGCTTGGTTTAGTTCTGCAAATAAAGAAAAGGAATTGCATAAAATATTTTTCATTCCTCTTGTTAACTTTTGATTGAAATCCATTGAGCATTGTTATTCTTTTGCTGGTGAGGCACAGACCAAAGAGCAGACTGTCACCAAAGACAATTCCTTAATTCATATTTCAGAGGATAAAAATGAAGAACATGTTATTTATTTTATGGACATGTATGTGAATAGTAAATTACATATCAGTTATAATGGGCCAAGGAAAGTGGAAGGGAATTCTTAGTGCTCAGATGGAATGGGAAGGAGAGAACCAGAATGGAGCTGGCTTTGAGATTTGAGGCAGAGGAAGGCATTTCAGGTGCAAAGGATCAGGCTCCTGTTGGATTACCACTACTGGGGGCATAAAACTTTAATTTCCTTATAGAAGCAGAGCAGTTTGAAGTGATAGATTTGACAGTGGAAGCTGAATATTAGTTTTCTTTTTAATTTATTATTTATAATTTAAGAAGCTGTTATACTTTCTTTTTATTTTACCTTATCTTTAAAACTACTAGTTATTATTTAAAATAATAGAATAAGGTTTAGAATATAGATATACACAAATACGTATATATCATTTGTAGAATAAAAATCTGTGAAGCAAGAAAATAGATCTCGATCAGTCCAATTTGACATTGTGTGTGTAAGAAGACTTGGGAGCCTAATTTGTACTGATGACAGTAAAATTAATTTTGGTGTGGGAAATGTTATGACCCACCCCTGCAGGCCAAGTAACTGAGGTTCTTGTTAATAGATCCCTTGAGGTGGATTAGAGTGAAATGTGTTTTTAGAGAGATAGACAGCAGGTTTATTTTAGAACCACTTGGTTGCAATGGCAAGGAGGTATGTAGCTATTTTGGTTAGTATCCACAGAAAAACAGCAATAGAAAAGTATAAAGATATCACTTAGGAAAACATACAAGGAAAAGAAAGAAAGAAGAAAGGATAAGAGTAGGTAGAGGAGAGGAAAGCTATCACCACCCATGGATCCAGTGACAAGAGTTGATTGTTGCGATTTCAGTGTCTGTGGGTTGAGGTGATGGTTCAGCCTTGATCCATGAAGCACCAAGTGCAGTGGGTTCTGTGCTGAGGTGGGAATGCCCAGGTGCCTCCCGGGGGCATGGGCAGTGTCACACTGTCTGATACAACTGGGGATCACAAACAGCTCTCTGGTGGAAGGCCCTGAAATAAGTCTGGGGGCATTTGAGGCATCTTTGATGGTTTCTGACACCCTCTAAGACCCTGCCTCTCACTTCAGTGCAGTTGAGCTGGGTTAACCCCCCATTAGAAGGGATTAAAGCCTTGAGGCCTCTGTGTGATTGTCTTCCTCAGGGTCAGGTGAGTCCCTTACACCTGAGTCACTTGTGTAAGGGAGGACATTGCCATGATCAAAAGCACTATTCCACCTCACAGGATCTGCTTCTTATCCACCTCTTCCCTTACCCGGCTCAAAATCAGCTTGTTGCTGAACAAAGGTGGTGGGTGCTCACCTCCTCCGCCCTTCTGCAGACCAGAGGTTTCCCCACCACACACCCAGAAGCTCTGCTCTGCTCTAGCTGGGGGGCTCAGCGAGGCACCTGCTGCTTTGGCAAATGGCCCATCTTTTGAGTCATTAACCCTTACCATTGCAGTCTCTCATATGAAAGAATGTCTCTGAAGCTGTTCCTAGAAAATGTCATTAGCAAGATTACTACTCCTCCCTTATACATTAAATCGCAGTAAAGCACCCTGTGGAAAGTTTTGCTCTTCAGAATCAGATCTGGAGTGCTCTCACACTGTCACAGCCCAGGCAAGGGTTCTCCTCATCTCCTTGTGCATGGGTCAAGCCTGCTTAGGCTATGATACTTCCATTCATCTGTGCAGTGCTTTGAGGAGTAGCAAGGGTTGTGCCTGATCAGTGTCTGCAGTCACAGGTGCTCACTGAAAGCTGCATCATGAATTATACCTGAGATCCTTTCCTCCTGGTTTGCTCACTTTGAATCAGGTGAATTCTGAATTATTTTAATATATTTTAAGCTGTGTCAGAACTTCTTGTCCTAGCTTACCCTAAGACTATTTTATTAATACTGCTTTATGTCACTAGAAATTCAGGGATCTAAGAAAAGTTATATTTTGTTGCCGTAGTGTTACAGAATCATAGAATCCTTTAGGTTGGAAAACACCTCTGATATTAAATGCAGCCATTAACCAAACACTGCCAAGGTAACCACTAAAACATATCCCCATCTACACACTTTTTAGATCCCTCCAGGAATGGTGACTCCACCACTACCCCAAGCAGCACGTTCCAATTTTTGACAATCCTTCCATTAAGAAATTTTTTCCTGTTATCCAACCTAAACCTCCCTGGTACAACTTGATGCTGTTTTTTCTTGTCCTGTCACTTGTTACTTGAGAGCAGAGTCTGACCCCTACCTCTCTACTAGCAAGCCCCATAAAAACTCTTTTAATCGTTAAGAGTAATGAGCTTCACCTTGGGCAAGGTGAAAGAATATTTGAATAATGCAGAAGTTGCTACAGGCTGACAGTAAGTTAAAACACTGGTTCTTGCTTACCAGAATGGAGGCCCATCTCTTCTTGGAATCAGTACATTGTGAAGTTTTAGAAGCAGTAAAGCACAATTCAGATTCCATTATGGCTGTGCTTTCCTTCTGAATTAAAAGATACTTTGCCAGTGACAATTTTCAGGTTAGATACTTGTGATGCAAGACCTGATGACAGAAAAGACCATGATTAATAAGAGTGGTCAGGGTTTTTTGAAAATAAAAATACCTTCTCAGCAACTTTCTAGCAGAGGAAGATGGTGTGTTCTTACTATATTACCAGGATGCTTGCAGTAATTCCAGATACAGCAAACATTGTTGCATCCAGAATGGGATTTTACAGCTAAATGATGTAATCTCGAATGCTCTGAAAAACTCTGGTACAGCCTTTGAACAGTCCTGAGGGGCAGTTTGGGATTGTTCCCAGTAACAAGGCATAGTGTAACGGGTAGATGATTTTCTCCCACCAGTTAGTCTCTAGCATTCAATGGAAAAAGGTTTTTTTGCATCCCATAATTTGTTAGACCTTATGGCAGCTGAGGATACAGTCAGCGTTGGAAGCCCTGAGGTGTAAGTTACACAAGTGTTGCAGAGCCCACCAGAATACTGTGTTCTCTATCTCTGACACTGCCATGCAGTGACTGAGATCCATTATTCCACCATCAGCTCATACGGACTTTGGATTTTGGAAAAAACAGTTACCAGATTATTAATTTATAAAATCAAGGACATAGAGCTAAATGAGATGGGTACTTTGGGTTGCTATATTGCATTCTGACAAGGTTCAGCTACAACAAGCTGAAGATTTTTGCTTTTAATAACATATTGCAGTCAGTATGAAAGTGCATGAGCTGTGCTGTTCATAAATACAAGTGTGGCATTCTTTCATAAGTTTTTTAAATGGTCACAGTGAAAATCTTGAGAATCAGACATAGAAAATTTTCCAGGTTTTTTAGGTAATGATCATATTTTGAACAGCATGCCACTAAAACCAGCCTCTAGACTTAGTCTTGGACATCAGCTAAACAGTAAGTGTTACCAATTAGAAGATTTCGTAGATGAGACCATATTTTAAAATTGCCTTCACTTAGGTCCATGATTTGTGGAATCATGTGGTACTGGCTTCTGATGAGCAGGATGTTGTCTTTAACAGCTCACTGGGATTTTCAAATACATCAGTACTGAAGTTTGACAACTGCTTGTATTCCTTGAGATGTGGAATATAAAAGTAATTCTGAACAAAATTCTGTTCTTCATTTCAGTTTCACTGATAACATGCAAATCAGAATCTGTTAACCACTGGCTGTTCCAGAAATGATGTCAAAGCCACCAAGGGAGACTTGATGTAGTATCACTCAAAACCAGAAGTATTTTGGTAAGTCACATAACATGCATTAAGTAGTTGAGAAAGTGATCATTCATGATAACAGATAATTTTTTTCTGCTCTTTGTACCTAAAATGTACTCTCAAGAAACATTGCTAAAAAGCAATAGTAGACTGATCACATTTTGGAAAGTGTTTCTTCCTTCAGAGGCCTAGAAGACCAAACCTCCATAAAAGGAAGGCTTAGAACATCCTGCCACAGCCTAAGGTTGTGGAAAACTCACAGTGCTTTAGTGTGGCATACTGGTTTTGGTCAAGTGTAACACAGTGCTCTTCCTATTTGTGCAACTTCCACCTTCTTTCAGAGTTATTAATTCACCTGTTTCAGTTAGAACATCTTTCTTGGTAAGCCTGTGTTACCTCAGCATGTCAAGAAGAATATTCTCAAGTTCAAACAACACTGAAGAATATCATGTGCTTGAGGAGTTTTGCATTGCTTTCCAAAATACATATTGATTGCAGCAGAATTCAAATAAAACGTCCCAAAACAAATTCTAATTCTTACATTAAAAAGTCCCAAAACAAAATATAATTCTTGTGCATTCACTATGTAAGTATGATGACAGGGTTTTTATCTCTTGAACCCTTGCAAGCTTGGTTTTTAAGGTGGTACACTGTAATACTGTAAGTTCTTGAATGTAATGGTGCTATCATTGTGCATGCATGGTTCTTTTATAGCTAGAGGACTCTTTAGGGGTGCTAATACAGCTCACAATACTGCTTGACTTTCTTAAAGCCTACTGTGTTTACTTGGGGTTGAGAAGTCAAACATTTTCCCTTCCCACCAGTAGCAGTCAGCTCTGACATGTATTTTTGCTTTCTTACATTAACACATTTGTGTTACAGAGTATCTGTGCAGGTGATTAAAAAAAATGCTGTGTAGCACTTTGGTGTCACTGGAAAGTAAATACAGGTGTGTACCCCACTCAGGTGAGGCTCCATATGAAAATGCAGATGTCACCCAAAGGTAAATTGCATATGTGTCTAAAGACAATTTCTGAAGAGAAAATTATTTTATATTGTCATGGGCTCCTGTCCCATTTTTATTAATGTCTCAGAATTGAGAAACAACTGAAACAGAACGTGTATCCTTACTGTAATACCAGGGTTTGAGACAGACCACGCCCTTTTTGGAGGAGTAACTCATATAAATTCTTAATTTTTCCACCCATAGAACTCTTGTATATACCTCCCATCCTAATTTTTCTCCCCAGAGTTTATCATCTTCTATTCCAGAACTGCTGTTCTGTGTCCCAGTTTGGCCCAAGTAATAAGTAAATATTAATGATATTCCCTCAATCATTGTATCTTGCTGCTGACATCTACATAAGGAACAGATGATGTCCAGTGTTGGACCACTGTCAAGGCATGGAAGAGTCTTCCTTCACTTTCTGGCCTTCCTGATGTTGTTCCAATTCTAGTTGACATTTTATGTCCTCTGGACTGGTATGCACATGCTGTTCCCTGCTTGTATGTGTTTCATCTGTTTAATTAGAGCCATGGAAGACATCTTCTGCACCTGAAAATAATACTTCTTGGCACTACAGCTGGTGGAGCAGGCATCCACCCTAATCTGGGATATGACAAAAACAGCAGAGGCCAGCTGAAGGAGGGATTCCCAAAATCTTGATGTATGTCTCATGGTACTTGCATGAGAAAAAACCATCTGCAAAATGGCTCCAAATGCATTTGTCTTCTGCAAGTGCAGAGCCTGGGACAGAATTGGAAACAGCTGTAACCCCTGTCTCAAAGAGGTACAGATCCTTTTCTATAGGAATGCTATCTCAGCAAAGTTAATTGGGCAACTCATGATCTAAGGTATTAGTATTTTATTATCATGATTTTCTTCTGACAACCACACATGAGCATTTACATTAGAAGTGCATCAAAAAAGGTCATAGTTACTTAAATAAATAAAGTTGGTGTTTTGGAAATAAGCAGTAAGTTATGAAAGAAGCCTCTTTTCATACAGCTGCTGGTTTTGATAATTTTCTGCATTATTTAAGACCTAAGGCTCTAGAGTTAATTCCTGGTGTCAGATACAGAGTGTAGCTCTGCTGTGGTAACGTGTTGTGTGACCTCCTGCACCAGGGGCAGGGCAGGCTGCAGTGTGATAACAGCAGGCCCTGCTCTTCCCCAGGGTGGAATTCCTTCCTTGTCTTTGCAGCTCTGTCCGTTTGCTCCCATCCTTTCCTGCACAATCCCTCTGACACTGGTTTCCTCTGGTTCCTGCCACAAAAGTCTGTGGTCACAGCAAAATATGTCTGATTTCTATCTTGAGTGGCTTTTCCAAGACTCTTTAATACATTTGCTGCCTCCTCTCCACCTCCTCATCTGTATCTCCAGGTCTAAAAACTGCCTGCACAAAACACTTGACTGGAAATAGGTGCCGTAGGTGCCATCATGTGTCACCACAGACAGGGGAGTGGTCAGCATGTGCTCTGAGACTCTGAAAGCCAAGTGGAAATCTGCAAGTGGGAATGTCCCTTTGAATTACACTTTATCAAAAAGGGATTCCAGGAGTTAAAAAAGAATTTATGTGAATTCGAATTACGTTAGTTTTTCTAAAAAAAAGTGAGTGTTTACTGTAAAGTTCTTTTTTGACTACAGACTGCACAAGGAAAGAAGCAAAATATTTGAGGTCTTTCTGTAAGGCAGCTACCTTCTCTGTACCTTTTTCTTTACTCTGTTTAATTCCCAATACCTCAGAGGCACAGTTTCCTCCTTTAGCAGGGACTGTGACCTTAAAAATAGCTGCTCCAAAGTAAACACAGAAAAAACCTACTTCAATTGTTTCAAATATGTGGTAAGTAACCAAAACCATGTCTGTGCTAAAGCTGAAATTCAGTCTTTTAGAGCTGCATCAGGCCTTTTGCTTCCCTGAGCTTTTGTATTCATGCTGGCCTCTGTCTCCAAAGACATTGGTAGATCTTGCAGTGCCATCTGTAAGTAATTTGTCCTTACCTTTACCACTCTTGCAAAATGTTTAGAGGGGACACTTTCTCTTTGGGTGAGGGCCAAGTGTGGCACTCAGCACCTATGGAAGTGGTAATCCCAGGCTGCTTCCATGGCATTGTGATGGGCAGGCCATCACAGCTGCCTAGGCCAACTGGAAGAGTTGGTGGTTTATGGAACAGAGAGCTTGTTTTGTCACTTTTGCTTCTGGCTGTAGGCCTGCATTCTGGTCCAGCTGCAGGAGGAGAGAGGCAGGACCCTTCTGCACTGGGGCTGTAGTGCAGCCACATCCATAGGGCTCTCCTGCCACCCCTGCCTCTGCTGCCCTCACATCTGCCCACAGCTGGACCAGAGCTTGCAGTTCCTACAGAAGCGTTCTCCAGGAACAGGACTTGCCATCAGACAGATTTAGTGGTGAGCCAAGTCCTAACCTGTTCAGTAACAAGGCTGCTGTCCATGTGTTAAAGCAGCTGTGCACAGCTGTGCTCTGCATTTCACTGAGGAGCCCTTGGTGTTGTGTAACCAGTAAGGACAGAAGGACGGGAGAAAGGACATTCAAGTCTGCAAATTAAATCCCTGATGACAAGCAAGTATTGCAAAGGAGTACTTTCAGAGTGTGGCCAATACCCTTGCATGGAAAAGCTGGTCAGGTCTTACACCTCTCCCTGGGCAGAATTGTCTCCTTATCTTGCTTAGGAGGTTTAAAAACTGGCACAGATGCAAGGGTAATAGTCCATTAGGTCTCTCACAAACAGTCTACTTGTGCAGACTGTCTCAAAACACAGGTATTCCCTTTACTTTTCATCTTGCAGAGGGGATCTTTCTATCTCTAAATATATCAGCTATTTCTGTGTGGTGTAGCAAATACGTAGTCACTTGAATATTTTCCTCTCAATATAGTCTAAAAGCCTTCATTTATTTAGAAGAAATATGTATTGCAGTGTTCTGAAGCCTCAGAAAAGGACTAAGAAACTTATGAGTAGCACTGACAGCTTGGTTCCTTTGGTGTAGGGGAAAGAGGAGCAGTTGGAAAAGGAGCAGGGGGAGATATCAAAAGAACATTTTTTGTACTTCTCCATCTAAGATGCAGCAGGGTTTGGGAAGGTTTTCTTAATCTGTTGTGTTAGCCTGATCCTCAGGGAACTCATTTTGAAATTAAATATACCAAAGCATTTATGATTTACAAGGGGTGGGGGGGAAGCCTTAAAAATATCTTGTGTTTGATCTCTTTGTCACTATGAAAATATTGACAAATAGTAAAAGAATGGTCTCCATTTAGATTATTATTCTTGGCTTATTTTAATAATTTCTTATTAAGGGCAAACTCCTGTTAAGATGTGAGATTAACTCTTTCAAAATTGCAAAGGAATAAAAAGTTTGATAATTACATCAAACTGTAATCTATTCTAAAGTATGTAGTTCCTACTCAAAAACACATAGTGTGGCTGAGAGGGATGTTTTTAAAGGTAAAAAAAAATATATGGAATAAGCTATGCAGAATTTATGTTGCAAAATACCTTCAAAAAGCAGCTCCTGTGTAAAATCAGAAATAGAGTGTTAATGACACAGTTCTTAAAGGATTTCAGAAAATAAACACTTTATGGAGGGAAAAAAAAAAGAAAGCATGAAGTGTTAACTAGAGACCCAGCACAAGGGTTCCTGGGACCTTAGCTTCAGCCTCTCACAGAAAGCTCTCCATTTGTGGAGTGTGCTTTCCCTGGCAGTCAGCGAGCCCTCTGGGAGCCTGGTTTGAAGGACAAGTGCTCCCAAAATGGGCAAAGCAATAAAGAAACTGGAGTTGGTGCAGCACAGCAGCTGCTGATCCAGCCAGGCTGTGCTGCTATCAATTACCCTGGGAGCCCAGGGCTGGCTTTGGGGGCAGTCACTGTCACACGAGGAAGAAGGTCGAGGTCCGTGCCAGAAGTGCACTGCCTGGAGGTGGCAGCACAAGAGATCAGCTCTAGGGCCCAGCCTCCTGCCCTGCCACTAGTGCTACTTGTGCTCATTAATTCAAAGGACTCTTAGGTAGCAGAAACTCATTAATGCTGGCAGGAGGATGATTACCTCGCTCTGGGTTAGTAATGCAATGCGTCATGTTGCAGAACAGCCAGACCTGAAGCTTAAGCTCTCTGTTGTCACTTCAGAGAGACAGATGTTACTACTGCCAGCCCAGAATTCCTAAAAGAAAATGCTAATTTAAACTACTTACTCCGTTAAATTTCTGTTGAATTAGCATTAGTAATGAAAGTAGTTGCATTGTTATCACTGTAGTATCTGAGGAGGCTCTTGGCCAGAATGTCATATGAACAAGAATGTCTGCTGGGATATTTAATTTCATCTCCCATGACAATGTGAGATTGTTCTCTTTTGTGCATCTTCTGTTAACTCTTCGTGGTCTGGGTGATGTTTTGGTATAGGCAGAAGTTCCTCCAGGCCAGCACAAAGTACACAGTAGTGAAGTCCCTGTCTGAAGAATGGCAGTGTGCAGGGACGGCAGAGTTAGCATTCCACTGCAGGGAAACAAGATGTTCACTATTTCCTTCCCAGAATTTCCCACCAGGCTCTGGTTATATCTGTAGCCAATACATCTCCATGTCTCTGTAACCAAGGGAGTACTTTTAGGATTGTTACTCACCCGATCCTGCAGAGAGATCCCTCCTTGGAGGCTGTTTGTTCAGATGTGCAGAGGGTCCTTTTTTGAGCCTCTCTCAGAGCACATTTTAGCTGATCTCAGTGGGTGCAGAGCTCTCAGCACTTAATGCTTTATTCTTTCAATACTTACATTATGCATCATTATACTTTTACTGGAGCCCAGTGAGGAGACACAGGTTTGGATTGGTTTGCCATGGGGACCCAGAATGAAGTTTGAGGTGTAGGAGGTATTGGTAATAAAGCTTACGAAAGGCAGCAAGCTTGTGTTTGGAGTTGTGAACCAGAAATGCCACCTTCCCCACAAAATTCTTTTGGTGTGCAGGATTTGCTTTTTTTGCCTTTGGCTTCTTTTGTGTTGTAGTATTTTGCATCTTTGGAGTTGTGGGGTGGATTTCTTTGTCTCAGGAACCAGCAGTATCTTTACTGCTCAAAAATTTTTCTACACTTAAGAAAAACAGCATGTCAAAGAAATGTGCTATAAGTAACATGCTTAGTCTTTTTATTCCCATTCCCTGATTTTCAGGATGGTTTCTAAATCTTTTTTCAAATATTTGTGGGTTGGTTTTTAATCCTTTTTCTCATCTGTCTGTAAACATCTCACTTTACCTTTCTCTTTTTCTCCTTACAGTCTTTTGCTTCCTTCGTGCCACCTCTCTTAGGTAAGTCAAAAACATAACAACTGTGCCTCTGCCACCCTTCCCTACTGTCTCTATTTAAATTGAAGTGGAACTGAAGGGTGTGTAGACTTCTGCTTTTCCAATGTCAGCAGGTGAAACTTAGTATATTCTTCCCAGGAGCACATGCGAACATTTTTTTCCTAATCTTTGTCTTGCTGTGCTTAAGTCTGCAGCTGCTGGATTCCACTTTGAGTTTCAAGTTCAAAGGCATCCAGACAGTCTTTGTGAAATATTACAGAACCCACTGAACTTCACCTGGGTTTGCAGGGAAGTTTTGTCAAGCCACAAGTTTCCCACACTTCCAGGGTAAAGCCTTGTGTTAATTCAGAGTTCTTTTCTCCCAGCTCACATTAGAGATATGTTAACTCTGAAGGATCACAACCTGTAGGAACTTCTTCCTAAACTTTTAACTTCCTAAACTACTTTCAGGTTTGTAGGAGAACTCAGAATTGCTTCCACAATTTTTGGGGTTTGTAACAAAAGCAAAGGACAGCTGTAATTCAGGTTGATTTTAAATTCATGGCTTTAGAGATAGGTTACTGGAAAATGTATGTCAACTGTAGGCTGAATTCTTCCCTTTTCTGAGAACATTGTACCCTGCTGTCCCTGGGGATTCAGAGTCTTTTTCTTTTAACATGGTCAGGCTTTCTGCCATTTCTTCCAAGAGAGAAAGTTTCAAAATATGCTTCTTGCAACTGCTTTTCCAGGTAGCTGGTTCACTCTGCTGGCTGCACTCTGGGAGGGGTCACCTATCCTTGGCTTTTGAGGGCCAGCCCTGCCCCTGCAGTCACCTCTTCCAGGCCCTGTGAATATCCAGTAGCAGCATCACACTGGAGAACGAGTGGAATAAAGGGAACAGAAATGCTTTGGCCTAAACTCTTCTAGCCTCACTGTACCTGTGTGATCCTGTGTGTTCAGTGTGCCTTTGTATAGGAACGTACGTCTCTTACCTTTTTTGTTGGTTTCATTTCTACATTACAAGTCCCTTAAAATCAGAGCTGCATAAAAATTAATAATGATGATTTTTTTTTGCCTTATATAACTCCAGGGTGTTGGGAGTTTTTTACATCAGCCTTTCCAAGTACTCCAGTAGTGCAGCTGCTTTGTTTATTCTGTGTCATTAAGAAAAAGTAAGCAAAATCCCCTCAGCCTTTTTTTATTTATACCATAGTTTTTCTGTGTTAGAAAGTTGTAGGTTTTGGTTTTTGTTTTTTAAGTGGTTTGTGTCTTCTTCTCTCAGCAAACAGCGTGAAATCTCTAAATTGCTAAACCAGTAATTTGGCAGGTACCTAAATTTTAAATAAGTAGCATGTGCTTTGCAGTTTTTCCTGAAGATTTGCATATTTGTTTCTTAGAATCTATCAGGTGCTAATACTTTTACAAGGAGGCTGGTGGACACACACTTAAAGAAAATATATGCCTGTTAATTCTTGGTGCTTTTTGCTTTTATCAGCTCTGCTGTTACTTTGTTCATCTCTAGCTGTCCCTGGCTTATTACACACAAGACAGTGAAATTTGAATCAAAAGTCACTTGCAGAGATGGAGGTGTAGGCTCCATTCTTTTAAGTGTTCATTTGCTGGTTATGTTGCAAGTGTTTTCAGAGTTGTGCAGAAGACTGTGAAGTTTCTGAGGCTGTAATGGAAAACATTGGTGTCTGGACTTTCAAGGGAAGAATGTGGTTAAGATTACAGTGACTGAGTCAGTGTCAATGGGTGGTCCTGAGTCCATGTGGCTGCCAGAAAAGAGTGTCTGCTCAGATGGGTGATGAGCTGCGCTCGCCACAGTCAAACGGCTGGGAAAGGGCTGCCCTGGACTATTTTTTTGCCTGCTCAGTGGCCAAATGCTGTCAGGTGGCTCCTCAGTGCTGCTTGGCTTTGCTGTAAAATAAGATAAAGGGTTTGCCTAAAAGCTGGGCCGTTGCAGAGCTGCGTGCTCCTTTCGTCCCCGTGGGTCACTGCCTTTCCCTCAGCGCGTTCCCATTGTCCTGCTCAATGAGAGTTACAAAATGTCTGCCTCACTCCCACCGCCATTTTCTAGCCTGATGGTTGGATAATTAAGACTGTGAGAAGTGGAAAATAAACAGCATGGCATGGGGGAGATTTCAAAAGGAGCACCAAATCTGCATGTTTTGTTTAGATATTTAATTGTTGCCGACTGGCTGCGTTTAAACAAGTGACTTTATAGTGTCTGGAAGAAAACAGGCTCCCAAATTTGAGGAGCTGACCTTGGGTAGATGCCATCAACTGTTCTTTTCTATTGGCACAAATGTGCTGCTGGCAGGGTCTCCCTGTAGCTGCAGTCTCTCACCCAGCCCTGAGTCAGAACCTGCTTACACTGTACTGGGCCACCAAATTATGGCACTGCCATGGTTTAACCCGAGGTGGCAGCTCAGCCCCGCTCCCTCCCCTGCCATGGGTCTGGGCAGAGAATCAGAAGGGTAAAAGTGAGAAAACTCATGGGATGAGATAAAGACTAAAAGATAAAGCAACAGTGTGTGCACAAGCAAGGCAAAACAAGGCACTCATTCCCCTCTTCCCTTGGACAGGCAGGGGCTCAGCCATCCCAGGAAAGCTGGGCTCCATCACAGCTTGGGAGAGTTTGTTCTCTTGGAAAAACAGACACCATCCCTGCAAATATCCCCTCCTTCCTCCTGCCCCCTGCTTTGTATACAGGAGTGACACCTTAGGTCTGGGATGTCCCTGTGGCCAGCTGGGGTCAGCTCTCCTGGATGTGTATCCTCCCAAGGCTTTGTGCCTCCCAGGCCTGTCACTGGTGGGGTGGGAGAGGAGCAGAAAAGGCCTTGGCTCTGTGCATGCATAAACTAAATAATCACTAAAACATCCCTGTGTTATCAGCCCTGTTCCAGCACAAATGCAAAACACAGCCACTACCAGCTACTGGGAGGAAATTTAACTGTACCCCAGCCAAAACCAGCACAGCCATTTATTCCAAATATTATTTACAGCCTCTTCAATAATCAAGATTTGATTGAGAAAATATAGGGTATTTAAAAATAGGAATCTTCAAAATAGCTGTAATTAAGCTTCTCCCATAGAGTAGCACATAACATTGTTCAGGAAAAAAAAAGGCATCAGGGTAGACTACGAATATGCTGAAATCAAACTAAAAATGCAAGATAGGAATTTAAGGGACACTGTGGAGTTGTTCCTGTCGTCCTAGGGATGCAGCACCGGCTGTGTGAGGAGCAAAGTTAGTGGCATTTACTCTGTTTCTCTATGAAATGCTCTGGTTTGTGTGTGTGACATGGGCGAGGGGGATGGGGAAGGGCACTTTACATTCACAGGAGGGTGCAAATTCAAAGCTGTTTAGAATTCTGCAATATCTTAATGATAATAGTTAATCCCAGTATCAGAATAGTACTTCTATTTTTAAAATGCAATCAATCATTTTAATACATTGCACCCTTAGTGCCAAACACCTCAGAAAATTATGTCTACAGCAGTAAAAATAAAGCATCTGAAACCCTTTCTGTAGAGTCATTCTTCCCTTTTTTCTTACCCATCTAAGTACAGTAAAAGCTCAACACTGCAAGAAATATCTGGAATTACATAACCAGGAGTAAATCCTCCAAACAAGATTGATTAGCAGTCTTGAACTGAGCAAGAAGAGATAGAGAAACTGCTCCACCTGACTAAAGTTCCCTAAAAATAGAATATACGCTGTTTAGTTCTTGGGGTTTGACTTTTGAGGTGGGAGTTGTGTTCTGCCTTTTAGGAGGAGTACAATGAAAATTGCTCCTTTCTGTTTATTTCTCAGGAAAGTGTCCTGTGTCTACCATGCTTTTTAGAAAATTGTTCATGTACAGGTGATTGAGGTTGTAGGTAATTAAAGTTCAATTTCTGCCTCTGCTGCAGTGATTCACACAAGCACAAGAGTCTGGTACATCTGTTCCTCATCTGCAAAATAAGGATTAATGCTTCCTTATCATTAGTGCTTATAAATGACTTTGAAGTTCCTCCACTGTGCTTCAGATATATCTGTTACTATTGTTGGTGATAAAAATGTGAAATACATAACTCACACATGTTAACAGCATATTAACTGAGAGGATTTTTAACACAACTTGAATATAAAAGTATCAGCACCATATTCCAACAAATAACCAGCTACAGTGAGAGCATACCTTTACATCACATCTATTTTCACTTCCACGTGGGTTTTCTCAAGGGTGAGTTTTTCTGTGGGCCGCTTATTTTCTGAGACTGACCCTCAGTCTTACGTTGATCAAGAGCTTTGCTTTTTTTATACAGGATCAGCAAGATCCTGTGTTTTCAGTCGTGAAACTGGTAGGACCACTACATTGGACTAAGAAGTTAAAAATTAATTTCAACCATTCTTGTTGCCCCAAGATAAATGAAGGGGGAAGTTTTGAAAGAGATTTTTGGTTTCAGTTGAACAGTAGCCTGCACAAATAGGTATTTATATAACGAAAAATAACTCAATGAAAGCAAGTTTAGTTGAGGTAAAATTGCAGCCAAAAGCACAGATGATCTGCACACAGATCATAGGTTACAGAGTTAAGGCATCTGGATTTCTAGTCAATTCTCTGAAGGTGTAACTAGGAGTTAATAAGGTTTGCTTTCCTCTTCCAGAAGAGCTTTTTTTATGTGGTGTCTGAAATCTGGCTTCCTGAGGGGATTAATAAGTGTTTTTCCAATAATTCAAAATAACTACCTTGAAAATACAAGGCAGCTTAGGATAGTCCTTCCTGACCTTATGCATTCATAGCAGCAATACTGTAATTTGTGATTTGCAGATGTGAGTGCATCCTTCCTAGGGACAGCTGTCCTAGCAATCAGGATATTTGAGCCAAGACTTCTTTAAATCATTTGCCTTCATATCTAAGGCAGTATCTGAAAGGATTTTTTTGAAGTAGCAGTAAAGAGGGCTTGTATTTTGTGTTTGTCTGACCCAATAGGTCTCCTCCCATTACATGTTTCATTTTGATGTTGATACACATGCTTTTGTAAATTATTGCACATTTATATGTCAGATATATTTATAAGTATATATGGGTTTAGTTCATTATGTTTACATGGCACAAGTGAAAGTTCCTCTTTTAGGGTTTGTGGTTAGTGTGTGTTGAATTTATCCTGCCATTCCATGTATTGCTTGAGGGGTCAAAGGCAGAGTGCCACAGCAGAGAATTATCAAATGTATGACTCTCTTGTCACCCTTTTCTGAAAATGAGATGTTGGATTTAGGAAGGGCATGTCACTGATAAAACTTCAGTTGTATTTCAATATTTGAAGCACCATTTGTGCAAAATATACCATATATATACATAGACATACACAACAGAGTTGTTTTAAGCTCCAAAACACATTAACAACCTTCATGAAAAATCTCATATTCTTTCATTAAGTTCTTGATATTTGTTTTATGATTCAGGTTTTTTATTATTTTGAAGTAAGGCCTTTCTCTTCTGAATGCAGATTGCAAGTTTTTACAAGTAGTTCACAAGAACTTAGTTTGCCCAGTGTGTGGATACCCCCAAGGCAGTAGGAATACAAGCTAGTGCCAGATGAGTGACAGTTTTCATTCCTTTCCCACAGTTAACAGCAAAGGTTCAGAAGCTGTCATACCAGCATTTTAAACAAAATGGTAAAACTTGCAGTGCCCATGATTCCAGAAGCAAAAAGGCTTGCTAACATTCAGCATCAGCTCTCTTAGGCTTCTTCACTTTTATTTGGCTATTTTGTGTCTCATTACTGCTTCTTGACATTACCAGAGTCATTCATTTAAAAGATTTCAGGGAGAAAATCTCAAGCAAATGATGGTATTTTAAGGTCCTTACTATAGTTTCCCTTTGATATTAGACACCTGTTTTAATCTAGCAAGAAGGGACTTTTAGCTTCTAATGTATTAGGTCACAGTTGTGATAACATGAATAGATCTACTTAAGATTTAGTCTGGTATCCTGCTACAGCTATAGGCCTTTAAAAATTATGTTGCACACCATACTTGTCTTCATATCTAGATGGATGGTTTTGGGGGGACAGCCCTTCCTGAGAGCATGTATTATTAGAAAAGATAGAAATGAGTTATTTGTGTATTCCCACATGCCTTATTAAAGCCCTATGTATTATGTTCCTGTCTTACTCTAGATGTTGCAAAATTCTTAGTCTGCTTATTTCATCAGTTACCATGCAGTGTGGATAGCTGAAGTCACGACAATCCTGTTAATCCTTTCAGTCCTAATACTTGGTAGTAGGTTATGTTTATGTTAGAAAGATCATAGTTTTTCTTACATGAACTTCCAAGTACGTGAATGTTGTAATTGTTATATTCAGAGCCTAGATGATTCATTATTGATAGAAAGTGGTGTTCCTTTCTTAAAGGAAAGGGCTGTTCATTTGGAATGTTCAGTGTTACAGTTCTCTTTCTGATGAAAATTATTTGGGGTTTGGTTTCCTTTTCAGCAACTAAGGATCATTCTAGCAAAAAATATTGATGATCCACTCTCTATATCAAATATCTAGATTACAAAGTGTTCTGGGATTATCATACCCCCAAGTGTTCTTAGAAGAAAAATTACTACCCTGTAGACTTGGTATGTCCCAGCTTATCATCCACATTTTGTTTTAAGAGTGTGGTTTTTTTTTGTAAAAGTGTTTTGTATGCACTGCAAGACATAGAAATTAGGAGACTTGTATATTAGCACTTATATATATAGCACAATAAAAGATGGGGGAAAATGCATGTTTGCCAGCAGAACTGGTATCCAAAATTTATGCATGTATAATATATGGAAATACAAGAAAAACAGTTAAAATACAAGGTAATAGTTAAATGTAGGGCAGGGGAGTTAAGCTTTTAGATTTCTTTAGTGTTATATCTTTCAATATGTGACTTGCTGTATAAATTTGGGAAGCAGGTGTTTATTTGGGATTGTTTTCGATTTGGGGAGGTTTTTATTTGTTCAGGTTTTGGGGGTTTTTTGTGGTTGTTTCGGGGGGTTGATTTTGGGTTTGGTTTGGTTGGCTGGGTGGGTGGGGTTTTTTTCTTCTTGTACTTGATTGCGTATGTATTTTACAGGCTCTGACTTTCTGGCCAGAGCAGACAGAATTACTTGATACTGAGAACCTTGTTAATTTTATGGCCCATTTTCACATGGTGATCGGCTTTTACTTCCCCTCTTAGTCTTTATTCTTGATTCAGTTGTTGGTAAGGTTTGCTGAGCAAAAACACTGGGTGTATTATGGGAAGAAATCTAATCAATGCAGCTCCAAGGGACAGTCCTTCAGAATCCTCCCTATGGCTGTGAGCCAGACTAGAGGTTACTACGAGGTTACTCTGTCTGACTTTCACCAAAATACCCATCTACTTCTGCAAGGGCTGCTGGCCACCCCGAACATGTGTAACAGAAGCCTCATTAATATCAGCTCCCAATATGTATATACACCTGTTGTAGCAGCCCCCAGCACAGAGCCTGTGTTTCCTATTTTAAACACTTTGCATGGCTGTCTGCATTCCCTGCTGTCTGCAGCTGCTGTGCTGTGGTACTGCAGGGCAGCTCACAGGCAGTACCTTCAGGGAATGCAGGAGGCTAAAGAAAGTGGTGGCAGATGGGAGTGGACCTTGCCAAGTGCTATCTTTCAATTTAGATTGTCTGAAAGATTCACTGGCTAATCCAGACTTTGTGATACAGAAGTATCCTCATTAGTCATGGCTTTAAGTGTGTATTTCTTTAATGCCTGCTCCTTTTTCAGGTATTGATGCAGAGAATTGCATTGACATATGTGTAGGAAATATTTATTTGTTTTGCAAGACTCTGCTTCCTAGCCAACTCTAGCTCTCCTGTATGCAGAGTTTAACTCTTCTTAGAGTTTAATTATTAGAAAGATACAGCACTTCCTTAGGGCTTTTACCTGTTTTGGCTCTGAGTTCTAATAAATCATTTGGCAGCAAAATGACTCTTAAGATAAACTTCTCCCCTTTGATGAAATATTTGTTCAGCACATTCTACAATATAGTTTATGTCAAGAGTTTTACATCTTTCTTGTTAAAGACAAAAAGCAAAGGCTCAAAACCATTATCAGACAGCGCTGCTGATTCAGCAGAGGCACAAAAACTTGACATATCCAGTAAGCCATATATTTTCTGGCTACCTCGCTTGCTTTTCCTGACAAGTGCATTGGGACCTGCCTGCCAGTACTTTTAGCCCATGCTATATTTTGTGTAAAAGAGCAGGAAGCTCTTAAGGAAAGTATACTGTTCCCCCAAGCAGGCCTTGAGAAGCCTCAAGTGCTCTTACTTGCACACAGGTGGTTTCCAAGGAACACCCTCTCCTCAGCTGTGTGGCTCCTGTTGCACTGAAATATCTGCAAGCAGGCACACCTGCTGTTGCATTCACAGTTTTCAGAATCGTTCTCACAGGACCTCATTAATAATGCCTGCATTTTGGTTTTGTTTCTAAAAGTTTTCCATGGAAATTTCTGGTAAGATATGAATCCTAGCACCAGGTGGTCATGCTAAGAGGAGGCTGCAGTTCTAGTGGCATTGAGCTGCAGTGAATCAGCAACTGAAGCATTTGATTGTGAATTGTAGCCTGGAGAAGCATGTGGCAGTTTCTGTATGCATGTTTAAAAAAACTTCTAGAGAAACAGCCTGCTCAGTTAAAAATGCTAAGAACTTAAGAATTCTGGGCTAGAAAAGGGTCTTCTTGACCTACTGTGTTGTTTCCAGCAGTGATTAGTAGTCTGTGCTTATGGAAAAAATACAAGTGCTAAGTATATGGAATAAATAGGCAGAAGCATTGTGGTTGATAAACTCAGACACTGCATGTGCAAAATACCACTGGGCTGTAGCTGCAACAGGTCAGAGAATTCTTAGGCAAAAGTCTGGATTTGTATGGTTGGATCCACAGTCAGATACTGGGCATAGGGACCAGCCACAGCACAAACACCAGACAAGTCTGGGACTAAGCCCACAGGTTCCAGCCGTTTGCAAATAATCTATTTGTAAAGGCATTCATCTTCAGTGACAGCAAGTACAAGAATGTTCAAATGCAATTAATTACTAACTTGCTCCTAATAATTTTAGTAACCTGCTTGTTTCAATAATGGATTTTATTTGCCCGGGTTCTTTTTATATTATTTCAACATAAACCTCATTTGTGTAGTCTTTGTAGGTATTGGACTTGATGATCCTTGTGGGTCCCTTCCAGCTCAACTTATAATGTGATTCTGTGTTTTGAGGACTCAGATTGTAGAAGTTATTTTCTGTTGTTAGTTGAAGTGGCATCAAGTCACGAAATTTTGCATTTTGCTCAAAAGCATTTGAGTAAAGTTGCAGTCAGGCTGTAGAGCTTATGGGGACAGGAAATAATGGTAGTTATTACATCTCAAATGGCTTTTGCAAAGATTAAGTATTCCAGAAAAGGTTAATAGCCAACACTTCCCTAAAATGGGATCAGTGGTGCTATTTCATAGAGATCCTACTTCAGTGGAGTTCCAGTCAGTCATGTTGGTGGGGTGGGGGTTAATCAGTCAGAAAGATAATTTCTCCTTTCTTCCCACAAAAGAAACATCTTGAATTCCTCTACAGTAAACTGGGGGTTTTCCATTTTAGCACATACCAAGAGTCAGTTCTACATGTCGTGTTCAATACTGCACTACTGTCATGATGTGTAAGAGTATTGTTTCAATAACCATGAGTTAAAACAGCAATCCTGTTCTATTGCAGCCTGCCACGGTAAAGGGTGGCTTATGCCATTGGCTTTCAAAAGTTCATACCCAGGTTAAGCTGAACCAAGTACACTTGATTTCCAGTGCCAGCCATTAATGGCTGAGGTTATCATTAGAGCCCTTTTTTGGTGCACTGCATTGGTGAGGAACCACCAGCTCTGGTGGTTCTGGGCCAAAACTAGATGTAGACTTGAGCTTAACTGTCTTGGTGTGAAGATATCAAGTACAAAGGAAATTGCACACTCTTTTTCTAGAACAGCATTATCATTAGTTCTCTGACTCTCAGACTGGGTCACTTGGCTGCCTTGAAGGCCGTAGTTCATATGTTCCTGCTGCTCACCTCTTTCTGCTTTTACTCATAACTTAAAATATAGTTCTTGCTAAAGAAGATAATGCTTGTTGTTTGCGAACAATATCGCTGATGTTCAGTAATGCCCTCATTCAGACTAATACATAAACATATATTTAATTTGAGTTCCATATTTCAGCAAGCCTTTGAAGGCCCTGGAGTGCAGGCATTGTGCATTTCAGGGTGAAGGTTTCATATGATGTTTTTTGTTGTGCATTCTCATGTTTCAACAGAAATATATCTGGCAACTGTTGCTCTTCTATAGCCAGTCTAAGAGAGAGGGTTTTCTTATTGACTTTCTGGAGAAGAAATTTAATAAGACCCAGTCATGAAAACACTGACATTACTGAATAATGTCCTTCATGTCTAAACATCTGCAGGATTATAGCCTACTGTAATAATGGAATAGTCTGAAAACCATGTCTACAAAATCTCAGTGTGGCACTGTATCAACACATTCTCTTTATACAGCCTTAAGGCTATCAGGTTTGAAGAGTTTCTTTATCTGTACCATTTCTATCCCATCTTGTGTCTGGACTTTTTTCTGCCTGTAGGTTCCCATTGGCCAGATGTCTGACTGAGACTAAAGATTATTTTCATGCATTTTTGTACAGTACCTATATTGTATTTTAAGGAAAAATATACACATGCTTTTTTTTTCTTTATTAATAAATGAGTGACAATTTAAAATAAATTCTTTCAGCTGTTCAGATTAGTACACAGATGTACTGGCACATTTCAGAGTGAGTTAAATAGAGAGCAAAGCATTACATCACCTACAGAGCTGAGGAAGAGGAGGTGGTCTCTGACCACTAAAGCAAAACAAAGCAGTGCCAAAGTGGTGGCTTTGAGAAAGATAATCCAGACTGTTACCTCTTCTCCTAGATTGTGTGGGGAACTCTGATGCCTTACTGCCTTTCATTCCAAAGTCAGGTATCATCCCACAGTGGGTAACGCAGTCCTGATTTTTAGGATGCTTAACTCTCTATAGAACTTTGCTCTCAGGCTTAGCAGTGAAGAGAATATGCACTTGCAATTACATCTAATTTAGGTGCATATGTAGGTAATTGTTATTCCAAAGCTGCTGCTATGGAGAGACAAAGAAGAGGCTCTTAAAGGGTTGGTTCAGGGCATGTTAGAGGTGTACTGCAGATCTCCCTCTGAAATACCCTGTCTATATCTGGACACTGTACCATCCTGTCACCTTCAACTGAGACAGTAAAAGTGAGCTGGATCCTCTCTGTCTCTGCCTTTCTGTTCTCTGAACAAAGGCAGTATTTTTTCTCCTGTGAGGTTGGGGGATAACATTCAAAAGAAGTTGTGAAGCATGTGGATATTGGTGGTCAAAGACTGAGAAGTGCCAAAATGGGAGATGTCTTTTGTTAGAGGAAAGCAGTATTGAAGATTGACTTAGAATGGATTGTTACATTTATCCAAATTTTGAGGCTGTTGTGGAGAAAAGTAACCTTTCTTCATAAAACAGCGGCAGAATTAGCTGGAGAAAAAAGTACAAGCGGTAAGAAGTGAATAAATTTAGCATGTGATGAGAAGGAGAGCAATCACAGCATCACTTCTTTGGAATAACCCAGAGTAATTTATGTGGCACGTGCAAAGGATGAGGCCCAGGTAATTGCACTGTGAGTTCAGACTCTAAGGGAGAGCTCCAGAGGTGGGACAGGGATGGAACCCACAATCTTGGCGTTATCAGTACCATGCCCTTGAACTCATTTCAGGGTCAGTCTCACTTGTGAGAGGGTTAACATTTACTGAATATTTGTTCCATTACAGGTGCCGTTCCTGCACAGTTTAAGTAGCTATAATTGTTGAGAGGGCTAATGTTTACTGAATACCTGTTCCACTAAATTTGGTGTTTCTGCGTAGCTTACGTGGATATAGTTGTGACAGGCTCACCATTTTATAATATTTGTGCCATTAGAGTTGCTTATTAGGGACTTTGTTATTATGGACTTCTAGTGTTATCTCACCCTAATCCATACTGTGAATCTCAGCTCCTCTCCCCTTCTCATAGTGGGGACATGAGGGAGTGTTTTTCTTAGGTTCCCCATAGTTCTATCACCATCAAAATGCAAGAAACCAGGAATTGTTTTTTCACCATACTGTATATATTTTTATATGAGATAGTCATTTCTGTACTTGACTATGATTACACAGCATATGTAAAGATATTACTGACACAAATGCATTATCAAAAATGTTAGTGTCCCTGCTACTGAGACTAAACTGCTGAATGCTACATTTTAGGCATGATTTCTACCTGATGTATTGATGTCTGTGATTGGTCAATTAATTGGACTATAATGAATCTTCCTACTGGTGATTGGTGTAATAATTTTAAAGGTCATAAAACAAGGATGGTATTATGGGGTAAAGGTTGAAATATTTTTATCTGGTAACTTTTCTTTAAACTCACTTGGCTGTGAAAGTACAGAAAAGTTTTTTTACTCAAAGCTTTCAAGGTTTGCAGCTATTAAATTGGCTGGTCTCAGGAACTTGTCATAGTGCTTCCCTGAGGGTAAAGTCATCCCTCCACAAAGTGCCATTCATGCCCTACGAACCCTCAGTTAAGGCTTCCAAAATAAGTTTGCAGTGGGACACGGGCCTTCTTCTGAAACTCAGTCCTCACCTGCAGAAAAGACTTTGGAAGGCTTTGTTTGATAAATGTATGTCTGTTCCTCACTTTTTCAATTATAAGGCTAAGACAATTATTTTTCTTTCTCTCTCTTTAGAAACAGAAAGAATGACCTACTGGGGAACCAAGTTAAAACCTAAAGAAGTGAAGATTGGTCATCTCTGCAGAGGAAATTATAAGGTATGCATAGTAATCACACTGGAGATTCATTTCTTGCTGGTGCTTAGGTCTTCATGGTACATTACTTGTGGCAATAACGTTTAAAAATAGTCCTCAGAAATGTTGAAAAAGATGTTTGGAAAAGACCTTTTTTCTTCTGTGTGCTTCCCACACTAAGCAAAGCAAATATTTATTTGGTTATAAATATCTTTGAGATGCACCCTTAAACCCATTACTATGCTGAGTTGTAGCTGTGTTTCTGCAGGTAAATGGCAATCACATTCAGTGAATTGTTTTTTTGGCTGAGGCCAGTAAAAACAACTCTTCTCCCAGCACTAAAATTTAAATCCCTCCAGATGCTATCAGTGGTCATTCTTGAGACTTAAAGTGCTTGTTTCATGGACTCATTTAAATCACTGTATGCTTGGTTCAGCAGTGTTACCATTTTCTCCTCCTCATTTATTGCCATCACAAGGAGATGCACTTAGAACCTGTCTTGCATTTGCATGCATTTGAACTGCGTTTGAAGAATGTGTCCTTTTACATTTGTCATCCTGAAAATTTGTAACTTAAAGGATGCAAAATCAGCACTCCTAACAACTGCCTCTCAAATATTTTCTGGAAATTGAATGTTTAATTTGTATCCAGTGACAAGGCTATATGCCACTTAAGTCCTGAGGTTAAATGTTACTTCAGTGATGCATAAAATTTGTATTGACCATCTGCCCAGCACTGAGTTGAACCCATTAATGAATAAGCCTCCCAATATCACTGTGAGATAGGGAATTATGGTCTCCATTTAACAAGTGATAAAGCTGGGCCCCAAGGGCTTATGTGACCACTTCAAGTCCTACAGGACGTGTCTGATAGAACCAGTCAGGAAGCCCAGCTCACCTGACCTGCCATCCTTCCTACTTGGACACCCCTGCACCTGGTATCCTTATCCTGTTCTGTTATCAGCAGCTATACACTCTTTATGCACAGTTTCAACCATCAAATTCTATTGCAAAGGAACTGAAAACACAGCTGATGTGACCAGTGAATCCTTGTCGTCCATAAAGAACAACATGAGACACAAGGCAGCACAAACAGCACCAGATGGCCTTCGTGACTGGAGCAAGTCAGCACAAAGTGACAACAGGGAGAGCTGTTGTTGTGACCTCCCTTTCTATTTTTTTTTGCATAATGTGAGAGGAAGACTATGCAGATCATGTAGTACAGAGAGGAGATGCTTCTTCTGATGCAGAGGGCAATCAGTGCTTCGCCTTTTGTAATATTGCTCAACATTTCTTTGATTTCTTTAGTAAATGTCAGGTCACATGCTTGCATTCTAAAGCTGAAGTATAAATCATCTTCTCAAGTGACAGAAACTGTCATTTTTCCTTGCAAAGTATTTTTCTAACTATGTCTTATGTAACTGTTACAGTTGTTGACATTTTTCTTAAAAGCCCTGTTGGTTTGACACTCAGGATTCAGTATAAAGCTATAGACTTGGATAGAGAATTCTTCTGCTTTTGTTTGTATCTCTTCTCCTTTCCCAGGAGCTGAAGAAAGAAATATTATGCAACTCTGAGTCATGCTGTAGAAAGGTGTTGTATTTTAATATCATTAGAATTTCAAAAGAAGGAGAAAGATAAACCTTAGCATAGGTGAAACCAAGAGTTAATATGCTTTAATTATAGAAAGTGGCTATTAAATTTTGATGGGATGCTATGACTGATACGTCAAATAAAACGTTGATGTGGCGAAGTGGGGAGTGTCAATAATGAGTTGAGTACTAGAGAAAGGCTGTTGACTTTTATGGAAAATATATTTATAAAAAATACATGTTCTTCAACCAAAGATTTTCTTGTGGAGATATCCATGGGAAAGAATCAGAGTATAGACTTCTTATGTCTGTCTTGGCTTGTGTCTACAAGAACACAGTCCTGTATAGCTGTGTCTTGGCAATGATGCAGCTGAAAGTACTTGTCCATGTGAGATGTTTTACTGTGCCCAGCTTTAGGATGATTCTCATTCCTGCCCAGCTTAAGGCTGGTGCTGTAGCATTATTAATCTGCTTTCCCTACTCTTTCATGCCTGCAGAAAAAACTATTGATACATCTTTCTGACAGGTCTTTCTCAGAAGAAACAGCTGCAGAATGTGGAATCGGTTATGTGAAATTCCTGTTGGCAAGACCTTTGACCCTGAACTTCTGCTAGATCCATCTGATTGATCAAAGACAGAACTTTTGCAGGTATTCTGTGTCTTCACCTTAATGAGAAGCAAATTATTCTGGAATAATAAGTTCAAGAAACACTTGTGTTCCTTCTGAGGGAATGCTACAAGGGTGATCTGGAGTGCCAGGAGCTTGATCTTGAGTGGGCCCATTAATCCTCCTGCATCCAGGTCCAACGTTTTATTTAAATTTTAAGCAAGTTAGAGACCTTTATGGTAAGTGCAGGGTATTTAGGACTCTAAAGATACCCTAGTTGTCTGTATTGGCATAGTTTTCTTGTTTCAAAGCCAGCATCTGAATTGTTTGGTTAAATATCCTGTGGTTGTCAAAGAATATTGCTGAATCTAGAAAGGAAAGTCTGGTCTTGATCTAAACATCTCTGCTTTATAAAGAGATACTGTCTAATAGCCTTCACATAAACAGCTCAATACAGACACATGCTAGAAGGGGCACTAGTCCCTGTTAAGAGGGGTGAAAAGTGCCCTCCTCATTCTCATGACTAACAGCCAGACTCCTCACTGATTTAGAGCAGCCTACCCTGGTATCTGTGGCATCTTGTGATCATGACTTTGGGGTTTGTAGAATCACAATTCCCTTCCTGTTGAAGCCAGAAGCAGGAGATGGTCCCTGTGAAACATGTGCCCAGTGTCGGTCTGGGTACATAAACAATCTTAGCACTGAAGCTTCTCAAAGCTGGTTCATGGGCATTACAAACTTGTTCTCCTCAGAACATAGAGGAGGAATGCAATATTTTACAGGTGAGGAAGCGAAGCACAATTGTGAATACTTTAAGATGCATAATCTCAACAGATAGGGATAGATCTTTAGAAGTCTTCAGTGTGGGTCAGCTTGTAACATTTTCAGGGAGACCGACAGCCAAGTTGCAGTTTGCCTTTGAAAAGTCTGATGAGTTATTTCAATATCTAAAGAAGACAGAAGAACTGAGCTTATTTTTCTGAAAACTTGACCCAAGTATTTGCTCAAGATCATGAAAGAAATATGTGGTCCAGTTGGTAACTTAATCCAGCTCACTTAAATGTCTGTGTACCCAAAGGACCTTCCTCTCTCCCACCTTGCTCACTTCCCTGTTTCAAAGATTTTTTTGCTGAGTATTTGGAAGGCAGTGCAGCTTTTCTGTGCTAATTAAATCTTTCTTTCTCTTGCTGCCAGCTGTAACAGAGGGAAAATCCCCATAGGACTGTCAGAGAGTCCTGTTGTGCTCATTAGACCATACTGAGTCTGGAACCCTAAAGTCTCCAAAGGCTTACTCTGTTGGTACCAGTTATTTCAAATAGCAAGCGACTGTCAAGTCTCAGGAATCTGCAACAGTAGGTCTCCCCAGCCATTGGATAAAACAACTTGAAGAGACCCCAGTGCCAAAGGTTCTCCAAGAGAGCTGGAGAGGGACTTTGGATAAGGGTCTGGAGTGACAGGACAGTGGGGAATGGCTTCCCACTGCCAGAGAGTAGGTTTAGATTGAACATTAGGAAGAAATTCTTCCTTGTGTGGGTGCTGAGGCCCTGGCACAGGATGCCCAGAGTAGCTGTGGCTGCCCCATCCCTGCAAGTGCCCAAGACCAGGTTGGGCAGAGTTTGAAGTGACCCAGGATAGTGGAAGATGTTCCTGTCAATGGCAGGGGCTGGAACTGGATGATCTTTGAGGTCCCTTCCAACCCAAATCATTTTGTGATTCCATGATTCAATAGCCCAGGAAATCTGCAAAGAAAAGGAGGATAACTGAAATTTACGGCTGGAGCAAGAGGTCAGAGGGACCATTTCCAATTGTTTGTTTTAAGAAGGTTTTTAAAGGAAAAATATTTTTCACTGGCAGGTTTTTTGAATGACTGCATACACTCAGAGCTCAGTATTTGCAAGGCCTGGAGGAACACATTTTGATTTTCTGATGGAAGACTGCAGTCTTCAGCCCTCTCAAGAACATTGCGGCCTGGGATTCCTGTTGATGTTTCTAAATTGAACTTTAATCATTCTTGAAAAAGGACTTCAATAACCTGAATTATGATCCCCAGTGCTAGAGCTTCAATATCAGAGTGAGCCTAGCAGTACTTATTTTTTCATGCTCAGCATTTCTTCTGATTTTTTTGCCACTTGTTAGTAATGTGTATTTTAAGAAAACTTCAGTTTAGGAAGTGTCTTTTCCCAGAAATTTTTTCTGTGTTTAAGTGGAACCTTTTTACATCATTCACATATATTTTCCTCATTGTGAAGCAAATGATTTTTTTAGGAACTCCTGGATTCCAAAAATCTAAAAATGGAAATTTTCTTCCCTCTCCAGTTATGACACAGCATTTGTCAGTCACACCAGATGGGGAAGATGAGCCAAGAAAGCAGCACAGATAGTCAACCAATTTTATTTCTTCATGCTGATGTTTTCTGTGAGGAGGCAAATGCGCTTTTTGACTCAATACAGTGTTTTAAGTCCTGGCTTGTCTGTTCGGAAGGACTTAGAGTTGGCTTTAGTAAAACAGAGTGGAGAGATTAGAATTCAGAGCCTTTCTGAGAGAACAACAAATACCTGAAAGGGGCTGCCTTCATTTTTGACCAAGAAATCTGATGAAACACCCCATAGCTAAAAACAGGATTTTCCTATAGTGCTCTTTGTGCACTGTGGTTTTATTTGCTGCAGAAAAGATTCTGTACAGTGCTGATTCTCCAAAGCAGATGGCAAACAATGATTAACCAGTTCTTTCCAACTGCTCACTCATGAGCAGACACCAAGTTGAACCAGTTATTCATACTGAATTAAGCTTAAAAAATACCATGAGTGTAAATGTTCTCATCTAAATGGAAACTTTCCCAGAACAGTGCACTTGGGGCTGGATGGATATCTTTAAGCATATTTCTGGTGGCAGAGGGTATAAAGAAGTAAATGGTACTAGAATATGATTATAGTTCTTAATGTAATTTAAAATTATTCCATTGTAAGTGAAATAGTGATGCGCAAGGGCAGGACCTCTAGATCCACGTGCATTTGCAAAGCTGTCCTATGCAGCAGTGTCTTGTGTGGCTGCTTAGTCTTACTATCCTGTCTAATGCTTCTTTTAAGATTTGAGTGGAAACACTGCTCTAACAGTAGTATGAAGGATTTTAGATTTATGGCATTAAGAGCTAATGGGAAGCACATTTGCTGTACATTCACATTCCTAAGCTGTTCTACTCATAGCACTTCAAGGCCAAGTGAGGCCGAGGATAGACAAAATTAAAAAAATAAAAAAGAGAAAACCTTTTAATATCAGTAATTTGAGAAATGGTGTAAATATTGTCATTGGTGAGATCATAATGAAACAGGCTGGGGGCAGCTGTGTAGGAAGCAGCTCTGCAGAAAAGGATCTGGGGTTCCTGATGCACAGGTTGACACCCCCCCAGCCAGGTGCCAACTGCATCTGGGACTGCACGAACAAAACAGGGCTCAGAGCAGTGATCCTCCCTCTTCACAGCACTGCCTTAGAATCACAGAATGGTTTGGGTTGGGAGGGACCTTAAAGCTAATCCACTTCCAACCCCCTGCCATGGGCAGGGACACCTTTCGCTATCCCAGGTTGCTCTGAGTCCTGTCCAACCTGGCCTTGTGCACTTCCAGGGGTGAGGCAGCCTCAGCTTCTCTGGGCAACCTGTGCCAGGGCCTCAGCACCCTCACAGGGAACAATTTCTTCCCAATATCCCATCTCGCCCTGCCCTCTGTCAGTGTGAAGCCATTCCCCCTTGTCCTGTCACTTCAGGTCATTTGTAAGTAGTGTTTCCCTGTCTTTCCTGAGGGCTCCCTTCAGGTACTGGGTCAATGAGGTCACCCCAAAGCTTCTCTTCTCCAGGCCGAACAATCCCAGTTCTCTCAGCCTTTCTCCATAGCCTAGGTGCTCCATCCCTCTGATCAATGATGAGTCCAGTTTGGGAGCACCCTTGTGCAAGAGAGGCACCAGCCCTGTCAGAGCTCACGTGCACTGAGCCTGGCAGTGCCACCAGGCTCCTCAGAGCTGGGCCTCGTGCTGAGCACAGAGCAGGGAGAGCTGGGTCTGTCCAGGCAGGGAAGGGCACAGAGCTGCAGCTGCCTGGCCACACGATGAGAGGCTGGAGCCCGGCTCCTCTCGGAGCTGCACAGCAATAGAACAAGGGCTGAAAGCCCCAAGTTGGAACAAAGGAAATTCCAGTCAGATACAGGGAAGATCTTTTAACCAAAGAGTGCTCAAAGTCTGGAAGGGGTGCCCATAGAGCCTGTGGGTTCTCCATCCTTAGAGGTGTCCAAGATTCAATTGGGTATGTGCCTCAGCAACCTGATTAATTAGACCTGCTTTGAACTGGATGCTTTCAGGGGCCCCTTCCAACCTGGATTATTCTGTCATTCTTTTGATTCTTTCACAACAAGGACTAAAAAAAAAAACATTGCAGGCTTCGACCACTGAAAGACCAAAAAGGAGCAACTTAAGTTCCTTAGGTGGAATTAATAACACTGTTCATCTGCCTAGTCACCTTCTGGGATCAGAGTCAGGGGTTTATGTAATTAATAGTAACCTCAGCATTTTTGTGTATGGCTTTGACTAAAGGGAAATCCCAGCTTTGCTACATTAGAACAAAATTCTTACTGATTTCAGGAGGCTCTGAATTCAGCCAGTTTGAATGGATGTCACTGGAGGGTTCTTTAAAGTCAGATAATGGTTTTAATCTGGGGAGAAGTTCAGAGAATAGTTCTGAGTTTCAGAAAAAGTCTGTGTCACAAGATCAAACTCCTTTAGCATATACTCATTAAGTTATGCTAGTTTTGGAAACAAACATAAGCTTTGTTTCTCTCAGCTTTGTACCTGTGTTCCTGGAAGCACAAGTATTTAACTGAGTGACTGAAAAGAAAGAGGGAAAATTGCATGGAAGAAAAGCTTCCCTATGATCACCAAGTAAGAAAGTATTTCCAAGCTTTGGAAAATGTTGGCCAGCTCTGACATTTAGACAGCTCATCTTACAGAGAGAGCTATGTAAAAAATTTGAACTTTATCATATGAGCTTGCTTACACCCTGAAAAAGCCTGGTTTTTACAGCCAGGATAAAACATACAAACTGCAGTATAAACATACAGTGCCCTGGTAGGACATATGTTCCTTGACTGCATTTCTCACAAGGGGGAAGGGGTTTTGACATTGCTTAGGCTGGCTTTATGCAATGGCACTTGGCAGCAGAGCGTATAGAGCCCCGGTACTGTTATGTTTGGATGATAAAAAATGTCCAGGATACATTTCCTCTTCTTATCTAATTCTGGTAGCCTGTTCTACTTCATAATATTGTATATGCTAGTGATTACAGTATTTTTGATTGTCTGGATATGTGTGAGTACAGATAATGATAAAGGCACACTGGAGTCTACTTGGCCCATAAAAATTTTATGCAGCTCTGAGGAAAAGGTATTGTTATCAAAGAACCATTTTGGAAACCAAGGTGCTTGTTTCAACAGCCCAGCCTTAATCCTTTCATGGACTAAGTGTTTTGAATGAGTTCAGGCATACATGTAATTATGTATTTTAAATGGTCCACAAATATTCAAGACCAAAAATACTGCCTATGTAGTAGAGGTTGGTTTCTAGAAGATAATGGCTACAGAACCATTTGGTAATTTTCTACCCTGCCCATCCAAAAGAACAGTCTGGATCTAAGGAGTGTCTGTCACATGAGATTGCCAGTTCCAGTGTTTGGCATTTGTGGTGATTTTATACTAATATTAATAAAATATTTGTGTTTTTCTTCCTCATATGTTTTAGCCTTCAGAACTTGTTTTCTTGGCAATTTTCCTCTGTAGTCATGAGGGATTCTTACATATATGTAGAGAATCTGATACAATACATTTGTCTAGCATTAAAAAGCAAGAAACATAAATCTTGCAGTTCTGAGGACTGGTAATACTGCTTTTAGGATTTGGGAAGACTTTATTTTTAATGGAGCACTGACATGCTTGTATGTGAATCCATTACATGATGTACACCATGGTTAGCAACAGCTTTTGTGTGTCATGGCTCAGGTTCCCATACACTCCTGACACTTTATGCATATTCATGAGATCCATGACATTTTCCTACATCTGCTCTTATCACAGATTTCATTTCAAAGCAGCACTTCATTGATGTAGTACACTGACACATTTTACATATAATTGCTTTTCATCTGGTTGCATGATTATTTTGTGACACCTAGTGGATAAATTGATACTGGTGCTGATTTAAATTGCCTCTGTTTTTTGTTCTCCTGATAAAAGTTCTGGCCTGGAAACTCAGTTCACATCACAAACTCATAGACTCTCTTGTTTTCTAGCTTTCTTCTCTTTTTTTTTTCCCTCTTTAACTTTGCTCATGGAATAACTTGCTCGTAGGCAGGTAAA
This sequence comes from Chloebia gouldiae, assembly GCA_003676055.1. Lineage (NCBI taxonomy): Eukaryota > Metazoa > Chordata > Aves > Passeriformes > Passeridae > Chloebia > Chloebia gouldiae. The sequence goes on along the minus strand of QUSF01000091.1, from coordinate 626,448 downwards.
CCAGTCTTGAGGAAATACCCAACACCAGTCTTGAGGAAATTCCAAGCATTCAAAAATAATACAAGGTAGTAAACATTTGAAAATGTCATGCTGTTGTTTAGTCAGGCTCCCTACCTGTGCAGTCTGGGATCTTCATACAATAACTTCTTCTACTGTATTAACTGTTTTTGAGGTGTGCTTCAAGCATGCAGTTCCATTAAGAACAAAATGTGCACTACATAAAGTTGTAAAAGGTTACAAGAAGTACTTATTTCCCTATGAGGACTCCTAGAAATAGCTGTTCCTTTAGTGTTCTTAGAGAATGAAGTCTGATAAATAATTAAAATGTTATTCTATACATACAACATTTTTTTCGGAAGATTTACATCAAGAGTCTAGAAATGCCTTAAATGCATGACCTACATTCACAACTAAGATATATGTTGTGAAATATATCTTAATTTACATGTAATGGATTCTGTGCCTAAAGCTTATTTCTGCAACAGAAAAATATTGAAATACTGTCCACTGTGTTTGCTACAAATGCTGTGAGATAGAAAAACTGGTACTTTTATCTGGCTCTTAGCTTTTTTGTTGATAAGGGGAAGGGAATCAATTACTTCAGTTGTACCAAGTCTGCTTGCTGTATTTCTCAGTTGTTACCAGTAATGTGCATGTTTTTGTCTTCAGAGAATGTTTAATCTGCTCCTGGCACGACAGATCTTAAATTCTGGAGTCTGTCATCCCTGAGCAGGTGTAGAACAATAGCTTACATGATAGCCAAGATAGAATTCAGTCGATTTTAAGCAGGAGCTAAAAGGAACTGTAAGGTAGATGAATTTCGAGCTAAGAGGTTATGTATTTTTCTTATGTGGGGAATTGGAATGGAGTTGTGCACAGGACATGAAGAAATTTATTCTAAAGACCATCTACAAGATTTTAGGTTTCAGCTTCTTACTCTTCAGAGAAGATGTGTTGCATATTTTGACTCCAAGGAGGCTTCACAATCAGAAAATGTAATACTGAACTGTGTTTTTAATGCCGACTGACAAGCCACTCTTTCCTGGTTGCTCCTGGTGCTTTTCCTGGTTGCTCCTTGTAACAGTTCTCTTGTGACTTTGGTTTATTTAAAATTAGGGCCTGTAGAAACGGCATCATGAATAATGGACACAGAGAGCCGAACACACCATGGAGCTCTGGCAAAGATCTGCTCGCTCCCTACCCTTCAGCCCACTCATGAATGTTTAACCAGTGAAAGCTTTAGTCTCAGGTCCACAAACTAGTGTGCATCTATGGAGAGCTCAGTCACCCGAGAAAAGAGAAGATTGTGTGGAGCTGAGCACAGGCAGTGCTGAGTCCCAAGCCTGGAATTCCTGAGGAATTCTCTTGTGCCCGCGAGTGCCGTGTCAGCAGCACTGCCCACTCACCCAGCGCTCCAAAAGCCTTCGCCCCCTCCTCATGCAGACACAGGTGGGCAGAAGGGCCCTTGTGTGCAAATGGCAGCTTTCAGTGCTTCCCCCTTGCTTTTGAAAGACTTGTGTAATGCTGGGCTGGGCGAGCGTGTGCGTAAGGCTCTTGGCAGTGTCGTTGGAATGCTCTGAATGGAAAATAACTGCTCAGAGCAGAGGCAAAGTCATCGTAACAAAGCACAAGTGTGTGCTTCTGAAATCATAGCACAGCTTGAGACAGCATCCCATCCTAGGGTGATAACAGAGCTGTTGGAGTGCACAGGGGTCTGTGCCGGTGACCAGAGAAAAATAGTCACTAAAAGAAGAGAGGGAGCTCGATAATTGGCAGTTTTGCTAGTGGCAGAGTCCTGGAGGTCCTTTGACAGGGACACAAAAATGCTTAACAGGGTTAGGGACAACACTTGCTCTTGCAAGTAAGCTTGTCTGATCATGTCTATAGCTTCACACCATCCCCAAGCCCCAAAAGTAACCAGAAACAAACTGCTGCTTGGGTTTGCAATGCCTGTACAAATGCTTTCCCCATGTTAGTGCCTGTGGACTTCCAGGCCTCTGCTGCCTTACTGTCAGGTTGAACCAAGCCCACTGGCTAAACCCCAAATGCAGTCCAGACTCGAGAACATGGTTCTGCAGTAGAAATGAATTTTAGGCTTTTAACAATATTGTAAAACAAACATACTATACAGAACAGTGATTTCATGCCAGCTTTCCATACAATGTTATCCACAGTTTCAAATGCTGCAGGCTCTGAAGTGATCATCACAAATGGAGCAGTCTGTAAAGGATGGATTTTGCTTGTCTGCCATCTTTCTTCAAGAGCACTCAACTAACTTTATCCTGTTTGTGGTGATGGCAAATGTAAAGGGTGCATCGATGTAAATACAGAATTTTAGTCTAAGTCCACTAACACTGGCTTATTTGGAGCTTTGACCTACTCCTGGCTCCCAGACCACTAATTCATTCACTCCTACTTGTCAGCTGATTGATCTCACTAAGGGCTAAAATTTTAAATGAAAGCCTTATGGGAGAAAGGCCAGAAGCCATTTTGCTACCAACTATAATTATTGGCATGGCTGCATTCTGCAAAATGAATTTTAGTTTCTTGTTGAGGCTTAACCTGACAGACATTTCCTCTTGGTGCTTAATTAAGTTAGGATTTGCATATATTAGTTTATTGCATGCCTTTTTAAAGAAAAACAATTTTCAAGGACCTGAATCAATTTCAGAGTGAAAATTCAGTTTTCCCAAAAAGGAATTAGTGGATTGAGATTGGGAATGGCATTTTTTAAAGAAGATGTGACTCTATTCAATTTTTCCTAGCTTCTATAAGGAACTGAAAAAAATAGCACTTTCTCACTGGTGTAACATAGGTTAGGTGTGAAACTGTATGAATTGCAGATACTAAAATGCCAAATCCACTTGACTTAAAATTCAGATGGCTTATTTAAGATTTTCTGTGTAGTAAAGGTATTTTCCATCCAAAAAGAATTAAAAATATCTCTCAAATAATTGCTGGTGAGATGGCTGAGTATTCAGCTGGAGAGACAGAACACTGTGATTGTGTTGTTTGCATCATTGACTGTGCCCTGTTTTTATTTTCACAGGGCTTTAGGGGCAGTGGGAAAGGTGCAGTTTTGGAGAGCTGGACATCACATATCAAGTCAAAGATGAGGGTGATCAGTTTAAGTGTCCAGTTTTTTGTTCAGAGACGTTAAGGCAAATCTAGGTGATGTCAGATGAGTTAGGTGAGTTCAGCTCTTTCAAATATAAGGTCCATTGCTCAACATCCTGAAATTAGTGAATATTTCTGGGGGTTTTCATTAACATTTCATTTTTGTGTGATCTGCATGAATACAATCCTCCCAGGAACATGGAGATAACTGAGAAATGTTTAGGAAATACTGTAAGAGAAGTGTTCTATGGCTCTTTTACTCTTGGTATCTCTATCTGCCAAGAGAAAATAAACCTGACACATTCTCTTTGTTATTTTCCTAATAAAAAACAATCTCTAATTTGTCACAGCCTCATCTCCTCTTGCTGGGTTCATTTCCCAGGTAATTCGGGTAGTTCAGGTAATTCACTTTTGCTTTTACACATGGAAAGGTAGCAAGAGTACCTGTGAAATTTGTTCTTCATAACGTGTATCTCACTTACCTGATGGATGTGCCATTTCCACACAGGTTTCCCCTCTCCTGGATTCTGGACTTGCCCTGATTTCTGGGCATTAGGATCTGGGGGTCCTCATCTCTGCCATGGAGTGCTCAGGGATACAGTGGGGGCGAGCGCTGCAGCTCAGCTGGGAAGCCAGGAGATGGAAAGATTATGCAAGGAAAACAGGAGATAGATCTTTAAGTCTTAAAAAACTAATAGCTTGTAATACAGTGAACAGTTCTGTTGTGTCTTTCACAGCTTATTTTTCAGAGAATATATCTCCTTAAATGTTTATTTGCATAAGATCACAAGTACAACATACAAAGCTGCCAGTGCTTAGCCCTGGTTTAATTTCTGTGTTTGTGGAGGCTTTGAGACATCAAGTGTTTCATCATTCTCTGGAATACCAGCTTTTGTAGCCTGTTAGCATTCAGACTAGTTCATAACCAAAACACAGAGATAAAGGCAATAGAAAAATAACTATTTTGTCAGTGTAGGTACTGCAGTTTTCCTAAGCAGAAGACATGATCCCACCTCCAAGAAAAATGAGGTGTATTTTGATGGAAAACAGTCTTTCCCCTAATGCATGTTTAACATTCCAGGCATTTCACAGGTGTATGAAATGCTAACATAACACCTGTAGAACATGCCTGTGGTGGTGCAGTTCACCTTTGGTGCACACCCAGCCCCAGCTCCATGGATCTGCTGCTTGTCAGACCTCCCTACAGTCAGTCAAGGAGTTAGGGTAGCTGACATTAAGCACTTCCCATTTTCTGATAAACATTGTAAAACTATTCTGGAAGGTTGTTTCTGTGGAGGAATTTCCTTGGCTTTAGTATTCTACACAAGAGTGAGGAAGTTCCTGTGCAGGTCTGCCTGGTAGTCAGGCTACAGTATGGGAGATGGACTTATTTAAGATGATATGTTTAAATGTTGTTACATTCTGTTGCCTTTTTTTTTTCCCCCATACATGAAATGTTCAGACTTCAGAAACATACAAAAATCACTGCAGAGCTCAGAGACGTTTAGCCAGGGAGTTCTGACTCATTTCACAGCTGCACCTTTTTCTCAAATACTTGCAAACAGTTCAGTAATGACAATGGCTTCACTGAATACGTAAAACTGTTTATTATAGAGAGCTATGTTGCCCTGCCTTTGATGTTCTATGTAATAAAGGGTGAACAAAATTTATGTAACAGATTTTAACAGATAATGAAAATAGTCATTGGCCCCTCAGTTCTTTTTGATGTGTAAGCTTGCTGCACATCCTAAAGTGTCATTTTGAACTTCTGTGTCTCATAATTTGTGCTATATTGGATATTCAGGGCCTTCTTCAAAGCCACCGAGGCCAAGTTGAGGGTGTACTGTTGATCTCAATAGTATGTGAACACTCCCCTTCTTAAAAGAAGTCTCACTGATGAATCTGTGAAAAATGCTTCCCTGCAGAACTGCCTGTGGTTTGTACAAAGCAGGACAGCACACGTGACTGTTCCAGCACCGAGGAACCCATGGATGAGCAAATGTTCATCCCCCTTTTGTGCTTCATCATGATGGACAGAGCGATAAATTTGCTCCCCTGGTTACAGCCCGGCCTCGCTAATGCCCAGGTGAGGATGTGAGCAAGCTGCTGGACACAGCTAATGCTCTGACAGACAGACAGACGCTTGTGCAGAGGAGGAGCCCTCCTGAACTGAACCTTAGAAAATCCTCTGAATGGAGGAGGCTGTGGAGGTCTGGTCCTGTGAGTTTTCCCATTGTACCTGCCTAAGTTTTGGCACAATTTGGCCTGTATTATTAAATTACAGGAAAGTTTCACAACTGGGGAAAGAGCTGTTGTTTGCCATTTTAAAATGTATTTACTGTATTTCAGTAATGAGTGAGATTGCAGTACAGGTATTTCACAGGAGTCACAATATCTGTGTTAGTAGAGTGTTTTTTCTTCTTGAAGTTTGCATGCTATATGAAGGCAGTGTGTCATTTGTGTTATATTTAGTTACAAATATATTATAAAATACACTGTGTGGAGGTTATCATGCATAAATCCAAGGAAACTGAATCCTTCAATTCTCTTAAGTAATCTCTACCTGAAATCTCTAGGCAAGTTACCTGCTACTGTACTGCTTTGCCACAATCCTGCCCCAGAAGAAGGGTGTGGCAGTTCTGCCTGATCCAAGCCCTGCTGAATTTGGTCAGGAGGCTTTCCTCGGCTGCAGTGTCCACCTTGGCATATCCTCAGCCATTTTCCCCACAATGCTCTTCTTGAAGATGTTGGTGACGTTTCTAATAGTGGAAAAGCAGTCTGTAGGAGCAGAGTGGGGCCTGTGCATCACTTGGGAAGCCACAAGTTCATCAGTGCATGCAGAGAGATGGGAAACTGCTGGTCTGGCCCATGTCCAGACCCCAGGCCGTGCTGGGGAAGGTCCCTGCCTCAGAAGGCCTCCAAGCCCTCTTCTTCCCTGGTCATCACAGTGCCCTCCAAGAGAACACAGCCAGGGCATTTCCTTCTTCCTGGGAGCCAGGGAGGCTTAGCCTTTGTAAATCCTCACGGATTTTGGGGTGAAAGTACCTTGAAATTGCAGAATGCTTGTTCTGTGCTGTCCCAGTCTGTCCATTAGTAAAGTTTTAGTGATATAACAACCCTGCTTTAAAACTGTCTGCTTTCCTGTAACATCATAGAAATAGCAGACTTGGCCCCTGCCTTTTGAAAAGTGACTGCTGAGGTACTTATTAATATCAGTTCCAAGACATTTTTCAGTGAGAGTTGGAGTATGGAAATGTCATATTTTTCCTAGTACTAAACAATTGTTAAAGTAGAAACATGACTCTTGCCAGATAGCTATTTCTTGTTCTTTCTGTCGTCTTCGTAGAAGGAAAATGAACGTGCATTTTTTTTTCATTAAGTATTTTAAAGTTCATCCATGTTTGGTGATCTAGTCAATTAAAATAAGTTTATGGGCAGGTTGTGAGAGCAGAAGACTAATTAGTTTTAGGTGTTGGATAAAGCACATTCTTTCATTCTTTTCCATTTTTGTTTGCTAATGAGTATTACTAATACCCATAATAACAGATCTTATAGAAAATAGTGTTACACAGAGTTTATGGTACTTTACAAGTAATTATCTCAATATCATTATGAATTTAAAAACTACTACTTTTGTGAGGAAATGTACATTAAGGCAACATTATATCAGCACAGCACCTAGACAAAAGAATCTCTAATATCATTATCATAGAAAGAGCATCCTTTAGAAATGGTTAATTCAAGTTCACCATTTTTTCAGTATCCCACCTAGTATTGCTCCCAGAAGTGTAAGAAGTGAAGTCCAGATATATTAAAGACAGCCACTGTAAATCGCTAGAACATACTCCAGAATGTTGCTTTTATTTCAGTCTGTATTTCTGTCTCATAGAGTCACCAAAATCAGCTGTGAGGTAGGTTCTTAATCCAAAATTCCCTGTCATTGGGGTTGGATGGGTCTGTGGGATAGTTTGGGGTTTTCACTACTGTGAATATATTTTTACAGCCAGACTGGTTCTCTGAACTGGTTTCACTGGACCATCCAGCATAAAGAGTTGCTGTTCTGAAAGGTACATTGTTTTTCTACTTCCACTATGAAGTAGATGCTTACAAAAAGTCACACTTTGAAGTCACACAATACTCAGTTTTCCTCCAATTATATTATGTAACGCTGTTCTATTGATATAAGAACAAGGTTTATTTTACACAGAAAACACTTTCTGAGAGGTGACTGTGCAGCACATCCAGCCCTGCTGAAACTGCACAAAAGTTTAGCTCCACTTCACATTCTCAGCTCTGAGGAAAAATACTGACATCTCTGATTACATGCATAAAGAACTTGTTCTTTTTAAATGTCTTGTCTAAAAAACAGAGGTACAAAGTAGGGTTTCTTTTCAGAGGATTATTGGGAGAGTAATTGACCATGCCAAAAAGCTGGTACTCAGAAAATTCTGAGATTGAAAACCCTTAAGTACATAGAGAAGACTATCAGGCTTTCTGCTGGACAGCTTTCCAAAGGGGTTCTATACAGACCTTAAGAGTGGCTTCTGGTACCAGTCTGGGGGGTTTTGCACTGATGAAGTGTTGAAGACTCTCAAGGTATTCCTTCGGTATGGTATTGAAAGAACAACACCCTTTTTGGTCTGCAAGGGCTTTGAGGTTCCAAGAAATGAAATGCAGGGCTGGACAGTGTTTCCTTCCTTGCAGTGATCTCAGCAGGGTCAGAGTTTCACCAGTCCTGACCTCTTTCTATGTGGTCTCAGCCCACTACAGTGAAATTATCTTTGACATTGATGGCATAACATTGTCCTTTATAGATTAACACATTGATACCCAATTTGAAAGATTCCTGCATTCTCCTTCCTTCTCTGCTTTGTTTAAAAGTGTTTTTTCCTTAAAGGTGAAGTACCTGATGCCTCTCTCTGCCTGTCTCTGCAATGCTCCTAATAGTCAAGTCAATCTAATAAAAAAATATTCTCTTTTCACTATACTTTTCTCTTGCCTGTCTTTTTGAGTCGAAGTCCCCATGGGCTGTGGTAACAGGTGAATGGGAAAGCTGGTGCTGTGCATGGTTCTCCTGGAGAAAGAAGCTGCTCTCTGCTTTGCACATGCTCTCACCCACCTTGTAAATGTTTCAGTGTGCACTGAAATGCAATTGAGATATGTGTGTTTGTCTTGCTCCTCTCTTTTCAGACCCCCACAGTGGTGATGCTGAAAGCAGGGCAGATGGTTTCCGTCACCATGCAGTGTGACCAGCTGACCTCAGGGTGAGACTTGCTGAGTGAAACAACTCTCCTTGATCCGTGTGGGGCTGATGGACGCAGCATTTATTGTGCTCTTTAATTAACTTGCAAAAGGTTAGTTCACTGATTAAGGTAGGGTGTTTGTTTTAAAAGTTTGCTTGTTTATTAAAACAGTGTTTATATTAGAATATAGATTGATATCTCAGTTATTCCCCCTTCTTTATATCCACCCTGAATAGGAAGTGTTGTTGTCTACCGAAACAGGTGGCAGGGAATAACAACCCCCTCAAACTTGAGCATAAGTTTAAGGCTACAGAAGCTGATGCTGTAGTGGCAGTTCTGCTAATCCCCCTAACCAAGGCCTGATACAAGGTGTGGTACAGTGGGATGTGTTTAATTTGGTCATCAATTCAGAGCTGGGTTACTGCTCAGTTAGGAGTATTGCTGAGTAGGCCACGATTCCTCACAGTCTTGACAAATTCATTGCTCAGTCTTTGGGGTTTACCTATGCAGAATCTGGGAAATTCACTTAGAGAACCTCAGTTCTTCCCCATTAGGATATGGAGAAGTATCTGGAAGCATGTTAAACAATCCCTCTAAGTCAGCATCCATTCTAAGTCATAGTGATGCCTTTCCTGAAGTGACAGACTGGTTTGATAAAGTACAGTCATGTAGGAGCTGGAAGTACACAAGTGCAATTATTAAAAATGAATGCTGTATCCTGTTTCCCTTGTGTATCTTGTCACTGACATGACTTCACAAGTTGTAAATCTATTAAACATTCCAAACATGGAACTAGAGCTCATTAAGCAGAACATTGACTTGTATATAGCAAACTGTTTCAAATTCAAGACTGTTAACATTTGTCTCCAGACAAATTTTGTCTTCTAGGTTGTCACTAGGCAATTCAGCTGTCTGGGAATACAGCCTGTGCTTCCTGTGATCAGAATGTGACTGTCCTTTGGGGTGAGGTAGTAGGTTGTATAGTTTTAGGGCTATGCCCTGCCTGTCAGATAACTATACAATCTACTGTCTTTCCTGAAGTGGCTGTGATGTCAGCGCTGGATGTCTCCAAAAGACAACACAGATATTTTTCAACTGTACCATTCTCTGGCTTTGTCTGCGTGTTTGGTTCTTGCACCCAAACGTCCTTAGAGTGTTTAGATTCCTGTATTTCCCATTCAGGCTCAAAAGCCATTTCCTTCTGGCATTTTTGAAGAGCAGGTGGGGTGTGAGTGCCAGGACACAGAGGTACAACCCAGTCCACAGTGGATTTGCTCACGCACACCTGTCTGGGACTGCCATGGGAGTGGCCACTTGGAAACAACTGATCCATCTTTCCCTTGTTTTCTGGCATCTGTGTTCGTATTAAACATTAAATGGTACTTTTGATTCAGCCTCTGTTTAAATCCACTTGGTGTAGGCTGTTTGAGAAACTCCAAAGGGATGAGCTGGACAAAACCCTAAGAGGATGTTTTCCCAGTCAGTCACGTTCTGACCTGAAAATGATAAATTCTTGAACCCTAAGTAAGAGGTCTCTTCAGTCACTTCTGGGCACTGATTTAACTCACTGTTTTATTACATATTGCTAGTTTGGGAGGGACAGTGTTTGCCACTGCAGTTCTCCTGTCTCTTCAGTCCCTCCAGCAGGTAGAGCTGTGGGGAAAGGCTGAGGTCATACATGGCCTTTCTAAGGCTAAGAAATGTGTGGGCTGGAGAGTGATAAGGTAATTTACTTACAAATGGTGAAATGTTTCCTTCAGAAGATGTGCGTGATGCTCTAACAGGATGAGGTAGTAGGTTGTGTGGTTTCAGGGTAGTGATTTTGCCCCAATCAGGAGATAACTATACAACCTACTGCCTTCCCTGATAGGCAGCATAACAACCTCAGTGTCCTAATTCACAGAGAACCAAGAGCTAAAATACAGTCCTGAGACACACTTCTGGGACCAGAAAGTAAGTCTAGATACAATTGTTGCTATCCTGTCCCGAATAGCTCTAAATTTAGATTTTAAGTGCAGATTTTTGATAACAGCCTGCAAAATAATTGCCATTTTTAAAGTCTTTATCATGAAAATTTGAATTAAAGAAGTTTTTTTATTATTTCAAAGTTTGCCTGCTCTGTTTCATTTTTGGTTTGAGTGGGATGAAGTTATTTTGGGGTACTATTCCAAAAATGCTGCGAGCTTGCATTGAGGAAGTTTGTATTTCCTTGACATCTAAGTTTGAGTGCAGCAAATTTTACTCTGGTTTAGTTCTACCTTACCTCTCCCTCAGGAATCTTGCAAATAGTACTGGGTTAAGTCACACAACATTCTTCAGCAGGAAGGTTTCATTGCATGGAAAAAGCTGTAGCAATGAAAATCAACAATGAGAATTAAAAAACCAAAGTCTTGTAAATCTAAAGATTGCCTTGAGACTAGAGGTGTCAGACTGATTTTGTATAACCATTAATGTATATTTTGGTTAGAGTGTAGACAGGACTAAAAATTGAAGGTAGTTGTAATCCTGTGTTTCTGTCTGCCGTGCTACACAAAGGCAAGCCCGCCTTCCCTGAGAAGCTTTTCCCTCATCTCTGTAGCTGGGAGAGCTGTGACATGCACAGCAAAAGCAAATGGAATAACTCATGATACAGGCAGAAGCTAAAGTGGATATTTTATTGCCTCTCTGGTCCGAAAATACTCCACGTTATCTGGAGTCAGGTGGTATTTGAGGTTATTCAACACCTCGAAACAGGGCCTTTTGTTCACACCATTAATGTTTGAAAGGCTCTTTGACTGGGGTTCATAGAGACAGATAAAGGCTGTTGGTACAGGAGGAAAACTTGGTAGATGTCTGAAACACCCACAAGAGAACAGGCAATATTGTTGCTGGTTTTAATCTCCATTTCTCTGGTTGTGCATCTCTTAATGCAGCACTGCAGGTCCTGAGCTCTTTCTTGCAGCCTCAGGGCTGCAGTGTGAGTCAAGCTGGGGCAGTGATTGCTTTGTGTGAAGCCTAAAGCATCCTGCTGCTCTCCAGGATGCAAAACAGTCTGGATGGCACAGTCTTGCATCATGCAAATACAGAGAGAATGTTCTCTCTGGGACAGTGGGGTTAACAGAGGAAAAATGCTGTCCGTGTTCTACAGCAGCCTGTTAGATCTCAACTCTGAAGTCGTTTTCAAACTTCTGGCTCTGCCTGGGTCAGCATTTTGCTCTTGGTAATGAGCTGTGAGTTTTCAGATTCAAGTCATTCTGGCAATGCCATTAAAATAAAGGGCCAAAAATATCCATAGTGTTCTCCTCTATAGGATCAACTGTAAATGCAAAACCATGTGCGTGTACTTGGCAGCTTGTGAGCCTGCAGATAATCAGGGGTGTCCTTAGCAGCGGCTGTCATTACAGCTAATGCCACTCCACCAGAAATGTGAAAGCACAACTCAGGGGCACTGAGTGTTTCCCAGAACTGCAGACTGAAAATGTGTCCAAATGTAAGCAGCAGCTTGGCCTGCTGGAATCACAAGGGAAGAAAAGCTGGGGTTTTTTAAAACTCCAGTCAGTATTGCCACTTCTTGAGGTGACATGCTGTTTGTTGCACACATCAGGTGTGAGGAAAGAGCTTAATTATGAGTACATGAGAAATGTGTATCATGGCATGTGCTTCTATACGGTGTGTATCCACTTGGACATCTCTCTTCGATAGAGTGTGCCAGCAAGTACTCATTGACAAGCAGAAGCTTAATACATCTTGCTGGAACAAAGGTTGTACATTTGCTTATAACAGGCCAGGTAAACATTGATGAGACTCCTCTGAGGCCAGGATTTCAGTTATTAGCTTCCCTTCTGTGCCCTGGAGAAAGTACATGGTGTTTCGAGAGAAGGTACAGAGAAGACATTAAGCAGCCCTCTGACATTGAAGCCACCATTGAACTTTGGATCTCCACTGTGTGGATTTTGAAGTGTTCTGCCTCTTCTACCGGCTTTTACAGTTTTGTTGGGTTTCTAAACATGAGCGAACCTCCTTATTCCTGAAACCAGTTACCCAGTGTAAAAACTTTTACTACATTTGGCAAAACACTAAAGCAAAGGTAGACATTTGCAGATGACCCCAGTAACTACCCTGATGACATGTGCTGCCAGCTTCACCTATGAACATGCAGCCTTGCCCCCCATGTCTGAGTGCCCTGGGGTGCAGCTGCTGGGGTTCTTCTCCATGGCTGCAGCAGAACCACAGACCATAGGAGTGGTTCCTGGGCACTCTGCTGGAAGGGCAAATTGCGAAAGGGTATTTTTACTGGGGGAGGATCCAAAAGCCCAGTAAGACAAAGCAAGACAAAGGTATCAAAAACCTAGGCCAAAATATCCACTGGTTTCCAAATAAATCTGTGTTCCTAAGTCACATTAATGCTTTCAATTGTTCTACAGTTAAAAGTAATGAGCACCAGTCATGCTAAGCACTTGATGGTATAAGACTTGTTTGGTTGTGGGACAGTGTTCATGCCTAGTCTTCAACACAAACACAACAAGGAACCAGCTTAAGAGACAGTTGCAAATGAGTTTCCTGATGTGTCTTATGTTCATGTTCCAGACATTCTTGCTCCAGGCTTTCCCTGTCCAGCTTGCTTATACAAATGTAAACAATAATATTTCCATCCTCAAGGAGACTAAGTGAGATTTTATTAAACAAGCAAAATGTGTTAAAGTTTCTCAATCAGCTGAAAGTGAGCAGCAGTTTACACATTAATATCTGGTGTTACTTAGAAGAGAGTGAGAAACACTTGATGCACTTTGAAAAACACAAATAAAAGTACCACTCTTAGATGGTTCTTAAAGTAAACATCTAAACTGAAAATAAAATAGTTCCTGATACTATAAATTGGCACTTCCCTTTTGGGAATAAAAGGCAGTTTAACCCTTCCTTTACACAGTAAGACAGATCCTTTGAACACATTGCTTTTGGTGACAAAAACATCTCACTTATGAAATTATGAAAACACATTTCACAGCACTCGGGGATCTGGGAGGTTTCAGTCCAGTCTCAGACTTTATAGTCCTTCCTGAGCAGATTATTCCCGTGTGGAAGGATACACTCTTCTCTCTGGCTTCAGCCTGGATTTGGTACTGTGTTTCTCACATCTGGTAAAAAACTACCCTGCAAACTTGACAAATGATAGTGTAGCAGTGACTATTTGAAAATCAGATGGGGAATCCCACAGGTCCTATTTTTATTTAGGCTTGGCTTGCTGGCTCATTCCAGTGACCTCCACTGAGGTTTGGCATAGGATACTCATGGTTGCAACATATTTTTTTCCTCCTTTTTGTTCAACTTTTTCCTCCAAAGTTGCAACATGGCCACAACTTTGGTTGTATTTTCTTTTTCTCCCCTCTTTTTTGTTTTTTTACCATGGGAAGAAAAAAATTCTTGATGGTCCAAGATTCAATGATTTACTTCTTATTCCTGCATCTTAATAAAACTTAAGAGTCTGAGTTTGGTAGTTCAAATGGACAAATATGTTCTCATTTCATTCCCCTTTGCAATTCATCTTTTCCAAAATCGAATAAGTTTTAACTGTAGCACAAAGAAATTTTATAAAAATATTACATCTATCATATTACACTAGCTGGCAGAAAAACCAAAAATTTATTCACAATTTTTTTTAAAACTTATTATTAGGAAAGTCTCCCTTGGAAAACTTGTACATTTCAAAGTTTTTTCTCACTAGAGCAAAGAAAGAGATTTTACTGCCTAGAATATGGTAGTATATCCCTAGCTCCAGCTCTTCCCAAATTTCCAGTGGAGGAGCTACATCTCCATTGGTTTGGGTGAGAGTGTAGGCACACACCCTAAACCATCCATCAGTCACATACAGCTGTGGAAGGCCCACGATGGAGGCTTTCCACGATGGTGGGGCTTTCCCTGACCCAGAGCATGTCTGCAGTTGGGACACGGCTTGGCCACAGGTGAGCCCAGCCAGGTGTGGTGTTTGATTTCCCCAGGTGATGCCAGGTGGAGGCAAACCTGGGCACGCACGGCGTGAGCAGCGGCCGGGGCCTGCTCCCACCGAAGGCAGGTAGGTGCACTTCTCCCCAAAGAGCATTTGAAGTAGTTTGATCACTGCTCAAGTCTGGAGACATCAGAACCCTTGATTTTTGTGGCAGTTGTGCTCACCTCAGCCCGAGGGCAGATGGGCTCCAGTGGCAGGGGCCAGGCCGCAGCTGCCTTCCCAGCCTTGCCCCCGGTTCTCCCATCTAAGGCCTCTCCAAACTGATTTACGGCTCCCTCTGAGTGCCTGGGATGGAATTAGAGCGCCTTGGATTACACAGTGCCTTCCCTGTTATTCTTGCTGCACGGCACAGATTTATGATGGCTTTTAAGCCAGGCAGCACGTAAAGAAATATGATCCTAACAAAATATAGAAGGGACCAAAGGAGGTCAAAGTGTGGGAGCTGAACACTACATGGTGATCCAGGATTTCCTTTTATTTACTGCTCTCACCTTTTCAGTCTCAAGTGGATTTGGGCTGTCTCAGGCAGCCCTACCCCACATAATCCTCTGAGCCCAGAGACCTTGCCATCAGCGGATGTCTTTCGTTATGATTTAGCACATGTAGGAAATCCCAAAATGCAGCTGGTGAGTTAAATGAGTTTTAGACACAGAGTGCCAGAAAGACACACAGCATCAGGGTAGGTAGGAACTCCATGTTCATCCAGACAGGCTTTCTGTCTCCTGACATTTCTTGCTGTGGCAGCAGCTGAGGGTTTTCCAGGTCAGTGGTGTCCTGCAGAGCTCCTCTGCTTTTAGTGCTGGAGGAGAATCATTTGTGAGAGTCCTTCATGGAGACATGGAGCAAAAGCTGTGCCTGATTACATGCTAGGACTGTGGGACAAGGAAGATAATGCTGTAAGTAGCTCTACTTTATAGCTTTATTATTAATGATATTAATCAATTAAGTGTAGCACAGGAGGAAAGAAAAAGCCTTGCCCTTAGCCTGCAGATGGACAATGTGAGACCTGCAGCAGGTGCAAGGTGTCTGAAGCACAAACACAAGCTGCATGGAGTCACCTGCAGGCCCATGGCCTGCCTTAAACTCTGCCTCAAACTGCAAAGTGAAACAGCTGGCAAGGGGGAGGGAAGCTGTAAATGCAGCCAACAACTGACTCCTGAGGCAGTGACTACTACTGAGAGCCTGGTCTTGAGCTAGAGCTGAAGAACAGGAGTCTTTTCTCTCTGGGGTGAGGGCTGTAATCCCCTCCAGCTACAGGATCATTCTCTCCATTAGTAAAACAAGGTCCGGCGTGCTCCCTTTCATTCAGATTTATCATTAGCTCTCCATGTGAGGAAAGGAATTTTTCTCTCTTCTAGCCTAGGGCTGTAGCAAGGTTCCCATGGTTTGAGGGTTCTCCGGGGGGGATGCTGGTGGTCTGTTTATTTCTGGAAGGCACACAACAGTTTGCATAATAGTTCACCTGCTCTTCTAAGCTTCCAGAGCAACATCCTCTCCAGTCTCCAGGTTCTTGTGGCTGCTCACACTGTAAGCCCTTTCTAGAGCAATGGGAGTTGAACCAGACGGCCCCAGATGTTCTTTGGGAATTTCACAGGCCAGGAGTCCACATCTGAAGCATCTTTTTTTTTAGAAGCCTGGACTCTTGTGAGATGTAAGGCACACATCAGCACTGACAGTTACCACAAAAGTGCCTCCTCTTCATCAGTTTCACAGGTGACTCACATATAGCATGGAATATGGTTAAAACAAATAAACTAGTTGCTGGAAATAATTTGGAGGGGGGTTTGTTGCTCTGTCAATCACCATTGCTGTTGCCATTTCTTTCCCAGGTGCAGTTCTTCGGAGCCTGGGCTTTGCCTGAGAAGCTTTCAACTATGGGTGTTCTCCTGAGATTCCAGGTCCCCTCCAAAGAGGCATCCCACAAAGGGTGAGTGATATCACTTTTCCAGAAGGATTGATGTGTGGCCTTGGGATCCTCATGTTCCCCAGCTCTCTATTTTTTATCTGATTACTGAATTTCTCGTGCTTATTTCCTCACAGATGTGCTGTTTATCATGACATCAAAACCACTATCTCTGGGAAACACTGACACTACTGCACATGTTTAAGTGTAGCACCTAAATCAGTCAGTTCTTGTGGATTTTGAATAAGTGGTATCACTGATAATTTGACATATGGCAAGACCTGGTACAATACAAACATGCGACCTCCTTTTTCCTCACTGTAGTTTTGATGACTCCCCTCCTGACTCCCTCGAGCTGGGGGGCCAAAAGTGGGCATTAAATTCCATATTTATCCTAAAAAGTTGTGAGTAGCTGTGGCCTGATCAGTATGTTCATGCAGATACTGGAATAAAAGGATAAAATAATCTAAAATTCAGCTTCAATATACAGAATTAATTTTTTTTCTATACCAAAACAAGTTTAGAAACAGAGATTAACTCTCTTCTATTGCGTGGTTCTTATACAAAGATGAGACCTCAAAAAATAAAAAAAAAAAAAGCAGTGAGAAATTAGTTTTAGTTCAAATCATATAAGAAATCCCAATATTCGAAGCATAGTAAAATTCTGTAAAACACAAAATGTAATGGACATTCTGAGGAGAAAATTCTACCTATCTCTTCTTGCATTCCTTGTGGTTGAATGATAGAGTCAGAGTACTAAAGTATTTATTTGTTTATCTGTTTTAAGTTTGCATTGCCTAATGTACAGGAGATCCTGGAGGCCTGGATGTGGACTAATGAGTTGATGATTGTAATTAATGCCTTGAATGCTGAACTGAGTCCAGCCTGATTCTAAAGCAGATTTTTAGTGGGCTAAAGGTGCTGTCAGGCAAGCTAAGAATGAAACCCATATGATGATACTTGTCCATTCTCTCTTAAAAGAGAAGGGAATCCTGAGAATAGAAAATTAGAAGCAGAAGGAAGGAAGGGCACAGGGAATGGTTCAACAGGTGATGGAAATTCAACTGAGATTGTATATGTGCAATATGATCATGTTGGAAAAATAATTAGTTGAGCTGTGAGCAAAGTGAACCTCTAGTGGAAGAAGTTGGCTTAGTTAGTAGGGAGATAAAAATCTGATGTTGAAGACAGTCTGAAGCTGAGCCGGATCAATCTGATTTGATTTTTTCAAAATACAAATTCCTCCTGCTCAGGGGGACATCTAGTTAACAGGGTATATACACTGGCTTAAAATAACTACACTTGAATTGGTCTGCAAAGTGAGAGTTTGTCTCAAGCAGTATCTGAACTCTTGATAGTGTGAGATTCTGCAAACCAAGCAGAAGGATCTCCTGCAATTCAATATTCAGCACCTGTCAAAGCTTTTCAGTTCCTCATGTGAAAGAGGCAGTCATGAAAAACAGTCAGGGGAGAAGAGGTTTCAGAAACAGTTTCTGACTTGGAGGTGTAAACATCCACAGGAGGTGGAGGTACAGGGGAGCTGGCAGGGAGGGATTGGGAGAAACAAGGGGAAGCTGCTTAGAGGATCATGTTTCAGCACTGCCTGGACTGCCAGTGTGTCTATTAAAGATGGAAAGAAAAAAAAATTAAGTAGTAGATTAATATAATTCACCAGGTTGAAATAAACTTTATCTGGATCTGAAGAGAAGCTAGAGAATGATCAGGAACACAGCAGGGATGGATGGATAACAAGTCTGGTTGGGGGAAAATGTTCTAGAACTGATGTCCTCCTTGTTTTAAAAAAAAAAGGAAAGTACAGGTGATATCTTGTCAGTCTCCCCAGCAGAAATAATAGGCAAGATTTTAAAAGCTGATTAACTGCTGCAGCTAAAGCAACTGAACTCTGACAGTCACGTGAAATCAAAAAGACCAAAATAGTCTTAATTAAGAGCTGGATGCTTTCTAAAATTATAAAAATTAACATCATTTGGCTTCCCAAGAAGTAATCAGAGGTGATAGAGACTTGAGGAGATAAAACCTCTGGGACAGCTACAGTGTCTGGGTAAATGAGGAAGCCCAGATGGAATGTTCAGAAATATGAGATGGATAGGTAAAGTCACTGGCCAGCTGGCTGCCACTGATCAGAAATGTCCTAAGCAGCAAGGCAGTATAAAACAACTCTACTGCTTTGGCTCATACCAACAGGGAGAAACTGTAGCAGCAAGGAACCTGCAAAAGGAAATTAAAAGCTGTCAAGATTCCTTAACAGGATCCTTCCAGTATTTCAAAATTTCTTTTACTGTGGATACAGATGTCAGTGTTTATAGATCCCAAAATTACTTCTGTAAGAAAGAGTGGAAGGCCATTACTACAAAAGTCTAAATTTTCTAGAAGCACAGCATCAGTTGAGACTTAAGAATGATTTTGCTGCTCTTGCTTTGGGAACAATAGACTACAATACACCTCAAACATAAAGAGCTGGAGTGGGGATAGGAAAGATGGAAGCAATTGCTTTACCTCAAAATAGCTAAAAAAGGCAAATATTAGCTGTAGAGTATTTCAGTATATAAGCAAAAGCCTTCCCTCAAGTTATAATCTCTGCCTTGCTACCAGCCAGATGTTCTCCATAAAGGAAAATTCACTAACTCTTCAAGTATCACAGGTATATGAAAAGCCACTAATTTTATACTGGCTAATTAAGTTAAAATAATTCCACAAAGTCACTGTAATTTAATTCATCAATGCTCTAAAATGGCTGGGATGAGTAGGAGTACCAGTGCCAGATAAAACCCAGGAAGAAGGATGGAGACATTGAGTTTCTGTGCTTACAAACCCAGCCCCAGCCCACCAGATGGTGGCAGGAGAAGCTTCTGGGGTTGGTCACCACGTGCAGGCTTTTTACTCTCCCTTATACAGTGCAGAGCAACAGGTGATGATGTTTTAGGTTTCACCGGAGGCATTTATGGAGAGAAACTACATTGGGCCTGTGGGTCAGTGTCTCTGTGGGTCAGAACACGTGGAAGAGAGTACAGTTTGTTGAAGTGCAGTAACATGTCAGCTTTTTCTGGGAAGGTAGCAAAAATATGTAAAATGCAAATAATAAGGACAGTATACTTAATTTGCTTAACAGACAACATAAAGCCACATGAGACAGGCAACCCAGAAAGGCTGATTTAGTGCAAGGATGGAGATTTGACAGCCTGTGCAGGAAGAAAGAGCCTCTCAAATTGTGGTGGGTTTTTTTGTGAAAAGCTGTGCCTAGAGGAGGTTCTCAGAAGTGGCTGAACCAAAGCATTTGGAAATTTGTCTTTGAGGATATGCCCCTTTGGCCTGAGTGTGTGTGGGCACCTGGCTCAAGGTGCCTCCCCTGGTCCCACGCAGTGTTTTGAGATATGGGTGAGATGTCATCATTGCTGTGTCTTTCAGTGGGACATGTGTGCGTGCTCTACCCACCCTGCAGGGTTTGGGGCTACTGGTGACAGGAAGCTCAAACCCCTCTGGACACACACCACCTCTTTGTACATCCCTAAAAAACCCCAAATACTCCTGCAACTGCAAGGATTGCTCAGTGTTGCCTTGCCAGTAACACACAAGGTGCATCCTCATCGACTTAAACTTGTGCTCCAACCAGTATAAATATTTGTTAACCCAGGGCCCTTTCAGAGCTGTGTTACAGCTTCACCTGTGATTCTCATTGGGCACACCTGCAGTTTGTATCTGCAGTAACACCTGAACCCCTCATTTTCCTGGAACATCTGTTTACAGCTGGAGAGGAGGGCGGGAGATGAACACTTGCTGACATTGCTGTGCAACTAAAACACACTTCTGGCTCTGATTGACAGTCCTCTGCCAGCCCATGGCCTCTGGACTATGGGGCATGGGCTTTATCACATGCCCCAGTCAGCTGCAAATTAATAGAGAAAATAATGCTTTTTGTCCCGTGAACCACATTAGCCACAGAATTACTCATTATTTCTTTCTTCAACTGCTTTTCTGGTTCAGTTCCAGTTCAGCTCTGCCTCAGCAGAATCCCAGCCAGGCTGAATATGAATTTCAGCTGAACCAGAATCTCTGCTTGTTCAATGTTCCTTTCTTGTTATGATACACAAATTAACTAGGAACCAGAATGCAATTAAGATTGATGAGTACAAGGATTATTTTTCTACTCTCACAGCCGTATCTGTTCCAGCTTCTAGGTCTTCCTGTCTATAGCAGCAAGAAAGAATGAGGGATGAGCAGAATGTCAGCAAGTCAGCTGACTTGAGCAGCTATGAACAGCTATGTCGGTAAGTTACAACATCAGAAAGAGAGTAAGCAACCGCTGCAAGCTCCTCCTACAAATCTAGGAAATGGATTTACCTATACCAGAGGCCTGTGTAGAGACAAACTAGAGTCGACACTATCAACTTTGGGTGTTTTAAAGCCAAAACAGTACAATCTGACTGAAGCTCTGTGACTCAAATCTTCCTCTACCAATGACAGGATTAGTCTTGAAAATCTAACATGAGCGGAACCCCAATTTCAATTTACAAAAAGTGAATTTAGTTTTTCAACCACCATCCTCACACCAATAAAATTGGTCACACCAATAAAACTGGGAACAAATTAGCAATTACTAAAACATATAATGAAGTATCTTTTGAACAGAAAGAGGACTACTTATGTTTTCCCAAGGGTCATTATACAACTTTATGGTACCGGACTATATATGATTTGGACACTGTATTTCTAAATGAAATAGTTTTGGAGTTCTCACATTTTATGTGGCTGTTTTTCTGCAAGAGAAAATGAACTGTAATGCTGATTTCCTCTCAGCTCTCTCAGTTTTCCATACACACACACACATCTGTACATATATACACAGTGTAGTGTTAGTTCTTGGTACATTAATGACATGCCTAAGTCATAACAGCCTATTTTAGTAAATTCGACCAGCAAGTCTGCATTGGAGAATCTCTTCCCCCTAACTTTCCTTGGCATTTAACACTACCCGCAAATGTAGTGAATAAATTCTGACAAAATCATGTGCAGAGGCAGGTATTGTTACTGTTATTAATGTACTGTTTCATACAAGGCAAAAGGAATTCACTTTGGTCGACCTGTACAACAGGAGTTACAGCACAGAGAGACTTTGGATCCACATTCTCCCCTCTCCCTCATCCGTTGGACCTTGAAACATTTCTGGATGTAGTAATTTAGCAAAGGTTGTGATTCTGTACTGACATTTGTGCCTGGACACAGCCAGCACGTGGCTGGATGAGAACCAGGCAGCCAACAGAGCCACAGTGTTCCTGGTGTAAATCCTCAGGCAGGGCATCGCTGCTCCTTGGGGAGGGTGGCAGAGTATTTTGGACTGGGGTAAATTACAACCATGAACTTTGTGTGTGCCAACTAAAACAGCACGAAAATATAAAATTCCCCCCTGCACCCAGCAGTGGTGAGGCTTTCACCAGAGAGAGCACAGCCTTCCAACTATAAATAGCATCTTCCCTAAAATTAGATGGAACTGGCAGGCTCTGGGCCATGAATGGGAGCACTGTTAATATGCTCATCAGGTACTGGAAGGGCTCCAAATCTGACAAGGCCTGCTACGGCACAAACATTCTGTGCCTGGAAAAATGAGCAGGAATGGCTGAATGAATGGGGCCAGGCATGTTTTCCTAACTGGATAATAATGTCACAGACTGCCTGATGATGCTGGTTGCATTTAAAGGAGTACTGCAAGTAGGGATATTTCTCCATATTTCTTACTGCTTTGCTTATGCTAACAGAAAATGCTGTTAAATCTAATGAATAAAGAAAGGTGGGAAGTCATTTAGGGGGAAATTAATACCAAGATACTCAGTAAAGTTAAACCGAGCTGGGTAACAGTGTAAATTTTAGTATGTAGCTGCTTTCATTCAGAAATGGCTAGGGCTTCTCTGCACTCCTCCATGGTCATTTCCTGGATAGTGAATAAAAATATGAGTCGATGGTACACCAGGTACTTGGTACGAATTGGCTCTTCTCCTGCTACAGAAACATCAAAAATGCTCTTTGCCTTTCTGCAGTTCAAAACAGACCCTATAGCATATAAGGTGCCATTGTGGTCCCAAAATGGCAGAGAAACTTCAACTGCACAGATGATGTATGCTGACCTTTTCTATAGCGTAGTACCATTGAAATCCAATCACTTCTGCACCTGCTATCAATCAGCCCACACTTCCATATATAGCCTTTTTTCCCCCTAAAGAAATTAAGTTACCTCATACAAAGGCACCTTGAGGGCACGTTGCATTTCCACAAGGGAAGTCAGAGCACAGCAGCTGATGAATTGTGAATTTACACCAAGCTTATTGTTCAGTGTCTCTCCCATGTTGATAAACCATTAGTTCACTTCAGTTTAATTCATTTTGAGCATGAATTAAGTTAAGGTACTTATGGCCAGCTGACTTCTAAATGAGTGTCCATAGAGAAATTATATATGCTCGAGTTATACTCACTTTAAATTCACATTTTTTTTGTTAATTCACATCGACATCTTGTGCAGGAC
This sequence comes from Chloebia gouldiae, assembly GCA_003676055.1. Lineage (NCBI taxonomy): Eukaryota > Metazoa > Chordata > Aves > Passeriformes > Passeridae > Chloebia > Chloebia gouldiae. The sequence goes on along the minus strand of QUSF01000091.1, from coordinate 603,670 downwards.
AAGCCATTGGGCATCTTGGGCTTGTGCCAGAGTACCTTGAAGGTAAGGAAGGAGATTTTGAACTACTCTCAACAGAGGGCAAAACAATCAGATTCTCAGAGATTAAAAATATAGCAAAAAATTTTTATTAAATAGAAAACATATAAATGGCCCAAACATAATAAGATTTTGCACATAACTATGATAATTTAATGTATTTTATGAGAAACATTAAAATTAAAGAGCATAGCACTGTTTCTATGCCCTTCTCAAGTCAGCACTTGTTGGCCATAAGAAAACCTCCAATTTACCCCACCATGCCCCAATTAATGTGATAATTTAAATGGGCTAAAATATTTGTACAGTTCGCTTTTTTTTCTGAAATAATCTCTTCATATGGCCCTATCGACTTGTTTCTAATGTACATACGTAGACTCATTTTCACCATGGCTTCAGGAAATAAGAGTGAGTTACTCTAACTCCAACTGGAAAATAATGATGCCATTGCTCCAGTCCTCCTGCAGCTTTGCCACTGTCACATTTACAGACTGTATTGGTGGTCCAAAGGCCTCATACAGCTACGATCAAAAGTAGGTTTAACCACAGCTTCCAGACAATGGGTTTTCACTTAGAAGAAATTTTGTGAATGCCAGCACTTTGAAATTTAATCCTACAGAGGTTAAAAACAAGACTTTTATTTTTCTATGAGGGGATTTACTATTTGGGTTAACCACTTGATTAGCAAGGTTATGACCTTTGTTTATGAAATAGCTGCTGTATTTTTAGCCCAATGGGAAGGAAGGTTTTGATGTCCAGAGTGCTGATAGTGAATATGTATTTTCACTGGGGAAATGTTCTGTGTCAGTGAGGAGCAGGAATGAAGTCTAATGAAGACTCAAATGGGCTTCTTGAATAATTGTGTGTGAATGGGGGGGAAACAACCAAAGCGAAAAACTTACCAGAAGCTTTCTATACAAATATATAAAACCTGTTAGGATATTGCTGTAATTCTTTTGGAAAACTGTGCACACACTTCTTAAATATAGTGATAAATGTGAAGAAAAGTTTCAGAAAGAGAAATGCCCTGGATTCTGAACTGAGATTTCAGTAGAAAAGATAATTAAGCAAAAACTGACAAAGCAACTAATGGAAGTTCAGGTTCTACTTCATAGTTCCTCCATAATCCCTTTTTTCCTCACATTTCCAGCTCTCTCCCTTCCCACCGAGCCCGGAGAGCTGCCACTAGAGGTCAGGTGTTTATTGCTCTGCTCACTGCCATCAATCACCTCTCGTGCTGCTTGGTTAGAAACGAACCTGCCTAAAGACAAATTAAAAATCAGAGCAAGGATGAACTGTGATTTTACACTACGGTTATGTATTCTTCACAAATCACAACACTTAAAATCTAGTTACGATTTCATGAGAGAAATCGGCAGTACAAAAATGGGATTTCCCAATAGGCAAAGAAAACATTCATTGATTCAGGTGCTGCACCAAAACCAATGGAGAAGCTATCAATAATGGTAATGAAAATAATGGTTAGGTACAGTACATGTAGGTTTGGAATGGTACAAGGCAGGTTCTGCTGGGATTTTTACCGGCAATGATTATTCTTGTCACACAATTAGTGTTTGCCTGACCACTTTTTTGGTCTCTGCAAGAGTGCCAGCTAGACAGGCAGCACAAGCTGGGGGGCAGAATAGCTACTTTGCCCCAGAACAAAGGATGCTGGAGGATATCTAAAGAAACTGGGGGAGAGGATGTGGCAAGGTGAAGTTCTCATCACACAAAATGCTTGGGAAATCAAGTTTTGCTTGTTTCCTGGCACACATGCAATGTGTTAATGGCTAGGAATAGTTCTATTAATTTTTCCAACTTGCTCTCAAGCTCTTTAGTAACTACACAGTCAGTATTGCTGCCTTTTGCAAAAACACAAATGTAAAATTTACTGGTTTGGGTTTTTCCCAGGGAATGTAGTGAAGAGTCATAGAAATTAACACAAGTAGAGCAATCATTATAGGTCCAAATGCAGACCCATTTCATCAATACTTATGCATTTTACAGAGGATCATGATGATTTTCTGAGCAAGAGCCTAAGAAACAAGAGCCTAAGAAAAAACCAAGAATTTAGTTGCTTAAAATGAGATGTTATGTAAATCAACTAAGCCAGCACAGGGTGGTGACTTCAGAGAACCCGACTTAAGCTATTACCTTCCAACTCTACATCTCCATAAGGAGATGCATTAAATGAATTTATGGGGATGGATCCACAGGCCAAAGGCATGTGCAAGGGTATTTAGCAAGCAGCAGTTGCAGTCTCCTGAAAACACAGGTCCAGAAATTCCAGCTCATTCATGGTGCTTCAGAAAGGCCCAAACCCAGCCTAGCCTAGCCCCTTATCCTCTTTCACAGAAGTGTTCCCATGGCATGCTCCTGTTCCACAGATCCAAGTAAAGGCAGGTGTTTTGCTTTCTGTAGAAGAGATTAAAAAATCATCTGCTATCCTTCCTTTGTTAAATACAAGAGTTGGGTTCAGTCTTCTGTCAGAAACCATTCAATAGCAAAGAAAGAGCTCTAGGCTATCTATGTGGATGCAGCCCTGATCAGCTCCAAGCATCACTGCCATTCCAGCACTTGAAACTTCTGGTTTTGTAAGCTTTTCACTGAACACATCGCCACAGAAAAACATGGAGAGTATCCAACTTCACTTAAAAATGTATTTCACCTGACATACAGAGCATCTTGTGTAAAGCACACTGAGATGGTCTTCAAAGCCTGTTCTTCCCTTCACTGCCTCTTTCAGAGTGCAGCAACTTCTCTTACAGAGATTTCTCTGATGGTAACAAAAGTCATTAATTATGTCCCAGAGCACAGTCTTTTATTCATTGGCATCACTATGTTTTCAAAATATTTTCTAGGTGTGTTTGAAATAACTAATTTGAATTTGTTATTTCATCTGTACCTCCATGCCAAATTGCAGGAGACCTTCAGTGCAATGTCTTAGAACTGTGACAGGGTGAGAGGTGGTGTAAAATTTCAGCATTGAAAAACTCAAAGCATGTCAATTCCAAATTTTTGGAGAGATTTAACTTTATCAACAACTGGAAAAATAAAATAATCTAAGAGTAAAAAGCTTGAAGTACCAGTCATACACACTAGGAATAAGGAAGAACTAAGTTTATATAGGTTTGGGAGGGTAGGGTTTGGAGTTTTCTGGTAAAAGAAGTAGGTCTTTTTATCTTTGTTCAAAGGGTGAGTGGCTACTTTTCTAAGCAGCACTATAGAAAGGCAACAAGTAATTTTGTCTCAGGTGTATTCTCTCCACCTTGTTTTTACATGGTGCAATCACCGGTACAGAAGTCCACAGTTACTCAATGTCCATTTACTGCATGCAAATATTTTTGTTGTGATAGAAACATTATTTTAGAGGATGGCACGATGGTCGTGTTACTATCTTAATCCAGCTGCTGGTAATATGAAACTACTCCCAGGGTACTTTAAACTGCTACTGTATGGTTTGCTAAAACTGCATTTAGGGTTTTGATGACTATGTTGCTCAGATTCTGCTTTGCCTTGTGCTTTGCCTGCTCAGAAGAGGGACTACAGCTTTTCTTTTCAATCGGAGAGAAATTTAAACAGCAAATATTAAATGTTTAGGCTTAAGTGACTTCCAGGGTGATAGTCTTTGTTATTTGCAGATACAAAGTTTTATAAGGATTTAAAAAAACCCAAAACAGTTCATGGGAAATCGCCTATTTGTGTTCTTGTAATGCCATAAGACAAATGCGAGGAGAAATGTTTTTAAATGAGAGAGGAATGGCTCTATCAAGCAAATGTGAAAATAAATTCAATAAGTAAGCATTCATCCTCATTTTGTAGAGAAATCATGTATCTACCCTGAGTGTTAAAAGGTCAGTCTAAAAGATCACCTGTTATATCAAGCTTTCACTAATTTGCAGGCAAAAGATCTGTAATCACAGTTGCAGCTGTTTTCTGCAGGGCTGAATTCTTACCAAATCTGATAACTCTACAGGGCCTGCACAGTTCTGGGTGCAGCCCTACGAGGTTTCTGTGCCTGCTGACAAATAGGAAGAATAACTTTGTTAACACTGAGTGACTGTACTTTGTAAAGCTAAGACACTGCAGGTGGTTTAGAGTGGTTTATTTTCTGAAAAGCAGTGCTTTTGAAATCCATTTAATGCTGGAAGAGTTAGCATGCAGCAAGGTGTTCTCTGCGGCTGCCTTCATCTCTCTGTAAGTTCTGGCCCAGGTGTTTGGAGACACATCAGTCCAAGGTGAACACATACAAGGAATACATGCATCCATCTGCTCCTGGCAAAGGGATAACGTGGCTGGTATATGTGGAGTACAGGAAAACTGATCTCCTATCAGCTGCAGTCTTGCTGTGTTGACCACTTATGCTTTTTGTAGTGATACAAGAGGAAAGCAAGAATGCAATTTTGCTGTTTGTTAGGGTTTTATAAAATAACTTTCTGGCTGTGTCTCTTTTCTACACCAGTGAATCAGGCAAGGCAAAAATAACCACATTATCCCCTCACAGCACCCTCCAAAAGTAGGTAAAAACATCCTCACAAGGTATGTGGTAGGATGCAGGGTACTGATAGAGACAAAAGGGTGGAAACATCAATAGCCTTCCTGCCTCCTGGCTCCTCTCAGAGTTCTTCACTGTCAAAAAAATTTGAAGGCCTCTGTTTCTTTCCTCCTCAATGTCTCTGCATTTGGTACGTTTCAGCAGTCCATTATTTTCCTTTTTTTAATACCAGCTTCCCACTCCTAGGCCTCAATCTGAATACCACCCATAAAAATTTATGAAGGTGCCAAGTCCAGCGTGGCATTTACAGAACAGGGATGCCACATCAGGCTTTCCTTGTGACCTTTATTGTGACCCATGTGTCCTCAGGCTGTCCCTGGGAGTTTGCTGCTGCTGCAGCACAAGCCCCTCGGGGAGGAGCTGCCCCTTGTTTTGCTGCAGAGCACTCTGCTCTCCGTGAGGAACGAAAAGTAACAGCGGTGGGTTCCAGTATGCATGGCATGAAGGATGTGGCTGCCAAGAACAAAGGCTTGATCCTCGTGTTCCACAAAAAGAACGGCTCAGTATACTTAGCACATTGCTCTAAGTGATTAATCCAGGGAATAAAGGTGGTTTTTTTTCCTGAGGCACATGAATATTTTTTAAAAGTACAATTTTATTCTCTTGGAGCAGCAAAGCCTTAGAATTGAATAGCCAAATTTCTACTAGTGCTATCATGACTTGTGATAAGGAATGGAAAAACAATATAAAATAGTAGCCTACTGTATCAAACATATTCGTTCAATAATATTTTTGATATTCAGGACTTATCAGAAACCTCATATCAGGTACAGACTGCACCGGGTACAACCTGCTGTTCTGCTGGAGCAGATGAAGGCAGATCAGCTATGCAAATTCAGAAAACTGCACATATTGCAGGAAGCATTAGGTATTTTCATACATTTGTGCTATCAACCTTTCTTTTAATGTAGGGTTTGTCCCTTCACTCTGAAGTAACTCTTACCTAGAGGCTATTTAGTGAAGAGCCTTGCTGGATTCAGGCCCACTGGAAACTATTTATCACTGTTTACAGAAGAGAAAAGCAGGGCCGCCAGATTAGCAACCAAATCTAAAACTGACTTCAAAGTACATTCTCCAATAGCACAATACACATCTTTCAAATTTATGGACATGAGCGGAGATCTGCGAAAAGCATGAAATCATCATTTATCCAAAGACAGCCTGACTTTCATGAACCGTGGGTGCAAATAAAATGTGCATACCTTCCAGAAGCAAACACTGTAGCCAGGTCTCAAAGGTAACTCAAATCTGACTAGATTAATTTAACATCTGTTAGTTGTATTTCTAAATCAAAGCATCATTAGTGTAATATACATACCAGCTGTAAAGTTTTTATTTCTGGAGTGAAAAACCAATGTAAGAGCTAGAGACAGAAAAAAACAACAAAAAACAGTTGGTTGTTCCACTTGGACTCTCCAAGGATTTACAGAGTTTAGGGAGAAAAAAAAATCAGCATTGTATTTTATTTTTAATCAGAAATTCACTGGGTCTGGATTAAGTACATTTTGATACCAGTATTCCACTCTGATTTTTTAATGTCTAGTTCACCTTTATTTGTGTAATAAATAATATTTTCTGCATATAGTTAATGGGATTGATAGTGGGGTAATGACTGACTTGAGTCTTTTCTCTAAAAGCAAATCAAAGTTGCTAAAATGTTCTAGGATCTTTATGTATAGGCAAACAGCACTTTACATAACTGAGAGAAATTTTGAGATTTAGCCCCAAGGAACTGAATAGTAAACAGGAGCAAGGATTTAGTATAATTATGTTAAAAGTAGTCAATGAAATGTTGGCCTATTGGAAAAACTAAGTTTGCAAAAGAAATAGGGCTTGAAGGACTGATACAAAGACAGCAGGCAAGGACAGTGTGTGCTTGTGAAGCAAACACATTGACCCAATCAAGGGGTTTGAAGATGGGGGAAAGAAAAGAGGAATAAAACTGATACTGGTGCAATGGAAAACCAAACAACCCACCAGAGATTTCAACCGCTGTTGGATCTGTTCTTTAATATCCAGAGAAAGTGAATATGGCCTTTACCACCTTCTTCCAAGGCATGGTTTAACAAACAAGTGAACTGATGCAAGGGGGAAGATCTCTCTTCCTTCTCCCCTTTCCCAGTGTCCTCTCCTCACCCTTGTGCCTGATCTGGTGTTCCGTGGCTCTCAGCTGAGGCAATGCAAGTCCCTAATCTACCAACAACTAGCAGTCTTTTGTGGGGGTTGAAAAATGCCACAAATACTAAAACCCAAAGAGGGTAAATGGTGGAGCCTGTGCCTGAAAGAAGGGGTAGGAGAAGGGAATGTGGTTTTCCATTTTCAGCAGTGCTACATTGATATTACCCCAGAAGGCACCTCTGCTGCCAGAACACTGTGCAGTGCAGTTGTGTGACACTTGGCTTTGAGGATTTCTTCCTGACTCAGTTTCCAGTCTGAGCACTAGCCTATGGCATTGCCCTTGATAGGAAAAAAAACCACTTTTTCACTTTGTGTTGTATTTAGAATTTTACTGGGTCAAAAATTAGAGTTTTAGTAATTAGAGTTGTACTTGTCATAGGTATATAACTAATCTAACTGTAAAATCTGAGTGGAGACACAGCTCCTGTAATTGCAGCAGGTAATCAGGTGCTGTCAGCAGACTCACACCCTCGGTTCTCTAACCTCACTTACCCTGTGATAACATAACAGTGCCTTGCCTTCCCCGTTTGCAGGGGTACCTCGCTCTGTGCGGGGCCTCTGAGGCTTTCTGTGCGTGTCCGTGTGCCGTGACAAACCTGGTGACACGCAGGACAGGGATGGGGCACTTTGCCTTCTGCACAGCTCCAAAAGGCAAACTCCCAGAATGTAAACATGAAGGAGATGTACAGGGCAGGTATATTGACAAGATCTTTTTTCTTTCCAGATTAAATAGAAATAAATTGGAGGTATACTGAGATATCAAAAACATTTGAAAATCCCAGGCTGGACATTAAACGAACATTTGTAATGCTGAACCCCAGGATAAACAGCAAATATTTTGTGTCCTCTTACAAATATTTGCAGAGTTGCACACAGATGAATTAGGTAATCAGAGCAATTGCTATCAGATAGCAACTCAAAATGGGTGCAAAACTCTATGATACAGCTCTAATTAACCATTCTTGTATGATGGTTCTTGTTCTCGGAGGCTCCCAGAATGGCATCAGTGATCTGCCTGTCGTGTTGTCAGCATTTTCCAGTGGCTTGGGAATTTCTGGGGTCTCCAGCTATGGCTGTAGAAAGGGTGAAGCCTGACAACAAGTGTGTGTGCACCCTGAGAGGCATGTAGCTGGCAGGAGACCAGCCTTGGTGTGTTTCCTGCTCTCCATTCAAACCTTATGGATTTTGTTTGCCAGTTTTTAGAGCCAAATATACCTCAAGACATAAACAGGAGGTAAAAAGGGAGAAAGGGAGAGAATTATATTAAGATATGCAAAAGACAGTAACAATTTTTTTTTAATGGGGGAAGACTTGTGAAATAATTCAGTTAAAAACTAAATATCTGATAACACTAGTACACGGAAAAGCAGGCTTCACAGGCTGCTCTTTAAACAAGTTCTTGTCCTTGCTTCTTTTAAACCATATATCCAGATTTTTCTTCTGGCTCTTGCTGCATTTGGAGTGAATGAAATTATACTAGAAAATTCACATTTTTGGTTTTTTGAACTGGAAAGACATTAGCTCAGAGATTATTATGAGAAAAAAAACCTGGAAAATATGCTGAATATTGCAAATGTATAGCTTAGAAAATACGCTGGATTTTCATCTAGTTCTGAACACAATTTCTATTTCTTGCAGGTTCAGCATCAAATTGGTTCCACAAGGTCATGAGGTTTTCAGAAGCAAATGGAGCATTTCAGGCTCAGTTTCACTAAAGAGAGATGGGTCTTGCTACACAAGGATATGTCATGTGCAATTTTGTTTACTTGGGACTGTTTGCTAACCTCCAGCTTCAATGAGTCATGGTATTTTTACTATCATGCTGTCCATTCCATAGGCTTTAACACACTCCTCCACTTAATTATTAACAAAGTCCAAAGGTATCCACCCCTCTCCCACACAGATCTTCCAGCTAAACACAGCTTTGAAACCTCTTCTTATTTAAAATTGTTCTTTACGGTTTGGATAAATACAGTGTTAGCAGTTGATGCTTTCGTGTTGCTGCAATGACGTCCTTCCCCACGAAGGCGCCTGCTGCTGTTTACATTCCTTATGTCCAAACAAGCCGGACTTGCCCACACTCCAAGAGATATCCTCTGGCTTTGCTCCCCGTGATCCAGCTGAAAATCACCTCCTTTCCCAGCGTTCCCTGCAGTCACTGAAAGAAGCTCTTCCCTCTATTTCCTTAGCCCTCAGGTTCCCTGCCACAGTCACCTTTTCCATGTCCTTGGTGAGGCTGGACCAGGGTTTGATGCCAGGCTGATTTCCAGGGTAGTGCTGAGGGCAGAAATTCAGCCAGTGTTCCTCCCAGATGTGAGGCACATGCCATGAATTAGATCATGAAATTATTCTTATTTTCTGCTGCTATTTTCTATTTTTCAGTGGAACAGGTTCCCTGATCTGGTTCACAGCGCAGCCCAGCAAAAAGCTGGAACTGGGAAGATTGAGGAGTGATGCAGCATGGCATGAGGACAAATAAGGTGGTACTGGATATTGGGATGTTTCTGAGGCCACAGGATCATAAAACCTTTATTTTGCTGGCCTGGACTAAACCTCAATTTCTAGCCAATAATGAGCTTGTTAATCTGTCTTAAAACAATGTGTTTTCAAGTCTAGTCTGACCTCCCTCTTCTATGGTTTTTAATATCCTGTTTACAAAGTATTTTATCAAACACTTTAAAAAATTTTAGAAGTATAGTCTTGCTTTAAAAATACATGTCTAGTACTTAGTTACAAGCAGCTCCTATTCACATAGCAAAGCTGGTCAGTGTGAAGAGCAGCGAGACATACTTGAACAAGAACGTGCACAAAGTTTAAAGGGAAAGCTGGTATCTACAAAGCATCAGCCCTATTATATGTGCTTTTGACTTTTAGATGTGCAACGACTGAGCACAGAGTCCCGAAATAAACTGTGTGATTGTTCATCCCAAGGCAACTGTGGCTGAGGCTCGGTGTATCACTTGTGAGTGCTGGAATAGGCTGGGTGTGTATCACAGCAGGTGTTAATCACCGGCTGGAAACAGGGTAGGAAAACAATTTAAGCTCAGTGGTTACTCAGCTAATTGCTTTGACTAAGTCTCACATTTACACACCCAAAGCACCCAAACTCGACCTTTCTACTTGACAGCACAGTAGGAATATTTCCCCTTCCTCCGGGGGAGACAAGTACAAGCAGTACAAGGGAAAGACATTTCTTGCATTAAGGACCCTGGAGAACTGCAAATCTGGGATCAGATGAGCTCTGGGAAATGCACTGGTGCGGACACACAGCACCACTACCAGGCGGCAAACATCCCGCTGTGTGCCCCATGCTGCCAACTCCGGAAATGGCAGCAACCTGTACTTTCCTTTAATTGCCTCTGCTAAAACCCACCAAACCCAAATCGGCTTAGCTTTGAGCTCCCCATCAGGAGCCACGGGACTTTGCACCAAAACAAGCACACATGCACGGCTGGCACTGCATATCCTCAGGTGCTCTGGAAATCGTACAGTGTGCACAACCACTGCATCACCTGGCGTGCTCTGGCAGCAGTCCAACCTGTACAACCACTGCATCTCCTTGCTAAAGGTGTGCTTACACCTCTGGTGCGTGAGGTGTCCAGGTATGGAGGCAAACAGAAGTTGCAACTTCAGTTTTAATTTCTGCAGTTGGACTGAATTATTTACAAAGCAAAATTATTTAGGGCAAGCTGATATTTTCACAGCAATTCCTTCTTGAAATCCACATAAAACACGAGTGAAGGCCCAGAAAATTCTGCAACTTAGATTAAGGCTACAACTATAGCTAGACAAGGATAGATAAGCACTGATGCTGGGAAAATTGACCTGTGACAGCATAAGCTGATCAAGGCATGCAAGGGAATAAATACACACTGCAGAGGTGCACAGGAGGACACATTAAAAAGAAAACCAAGCAGAAATTGCTAATAATTACACAATCCACTGAACATTCTGTCTTGCTTCTTTGTTGTGCTGTGTCATGCTCATGTACAGGCTGTGCAGGGAAGGAGCGGGTTTCCTGCAGGATTGGTAAAGGACAGTAGAGATTGCACCAGAAGTTACAGGAAAGAAGATTTGGGAATTGGAAGCAGACATCAAAGGGGGTACAGAGTTGACGTAAATCGAAGAGAGACTTGAGAGGCGACAGTGAAAGTTAGCTTTAGCTGGAGACGGGAGAGAATGAGAACTAAAAGGTATGTTGCAATAGCCAGTCGTGAGTAAGATTTGAATCACAGTTATGGGGGCGACAACAGGGACAGATTTTAAGTATATCGCTCTAGAAGAGAATCTCAGTGACATGGATAAAACACCAACTAGGAAACTGAGACTGGGGAAAAGGGGGCAACAAAGGCTTCACTGAGCCAACAAAACAAAAGTGGAGCAAGTGGGAAACCTGCAGTAAACCAGAAAGAAACTCTTTATTTGGAACAGGAAACATTCAAATAGTATTCAGTTCAAATTACTGGAAATACAGGGATAAATTAAAATGCATTAAACAATTAAATTAAGAGTACATTTATTTCCAAGGATAATAGGGAAAAATCTGCCAAAAAAGGAGGAAACCTGTTCCCTCGGTCACACTATGGCAAGCACCATGTTCATCAAAGAAAGGAAGGAGCAATCCACCCCAAAAAAATAATAACAAAAATTCTCCCCAGTTAAAGATACCAAGCAGTGATATGTTTTCTAAAAATGTATACGTTTATTATATTAAGCTTAAGTGATTTCTAGCAGTTCCCAGAGACCAAAAACAAAATACTCAAATAAGCCTGGTAAACCTGCTGAATCTGGTAATGCAGTGTCCAGCACAAAAAGAAATGTATAGAAAGGGAATATTACACTGGAGAAAGAAATCATTCAGATGAGAAGATAGGACAAATTTGGGAAATAACAGCCACAGCTGAGTTTTAAGAGTAATTGCTTATTGCCATAAGGTGTTTTCAAGTCAGTAATTTTCCCTGTGCTTCCTCCCCATCCAGCATGGGCTCTCCCTCAGAAGAAAGATTTGGGACATCCTGCTTTATTTGCTTTACTGTAAGAAATATGCTTGTTCTGCTAATAGGTTTCTTTAACAAGCTTTTTTTTTAATTAAAACAAAGAAATTAAACACACTGGTTGTAATAATGATGAGAGGGTAAACACTAAAAAACAAAAAAATTGATCAGTTCTCAACCTGACTGGCAATCATGTAGTGAAAACCCACAGCAACAATGACAGCACCAGCACAAAAAGTAATGAGAGGAATTCTAAACATTTTGGCTTAAGAAGAGTTAATAAGTTTAAAGCACCATGATCTTACATGCAACTGTTCTGAAGTCTTTTTGACACAGATTTATGGACACCTGTAATGTTTGATCTTGATGCAAGATCAAGTTATGAATTGTTTCAGTAAGTGAAGAGTAATGAGCAAAGTAACTTTCAAATATGAAAAGAAATTATCTGAATGACCAAGGCTATACCTTATATAGATGGGGTGGCATGGTAAACATCTCTAACAAAAATTAAATGTAAGTAACAGCTTCATTGCTTATTTTGTTGGGAAATACAGTCTCATCTTAGCTTTTTTAAAACATTGAATGTCTAAATAGTTCTGTGGAACAGTAGGCTTGTGTAAACCTGTAAGTTGCATCCTGCTTCCATCCAAAACCTGTCATAGGAAAATGAGGCAAATGAGTCTCATGTGACTTATGTAAATGTTTTCATTTATCACCTTTAGCCTTAGAGCTTTGTTCTAATCCAGGAGAGAGACATGCATCTAAAAACAACCAGCCCTCAAATCCAGCCTGACCTAAAACCAACAGCAAAACAAAGCAGCACAGATATTTCTGTACCCAGACTGCTATGCTGAGAGAGAGCTTCATAAGGAAAGCTCAGCGTGGATACATCTCAATGGTCTCCTCTGCTTCACCAGTTTTCTTGACTGTTTGGGTTTTTTTAAGGGGTTTGATATAATGAGAACTGTGCTTTTAACAATGATTTGCATACTGTGTATATTAAATAAATCAGATTTAATCCTCTCCTGTTCATTATTACATGTTGGCTTTGACATATTTTGACCAAGCACAAAGGGGCAGCATCCAGCATGCACAAAGTTATACAGAAAAGGAATCAAATTACACTCTGACAGTTTTCTAGACTTCTGCTACTGACCTCTGCTCATAAAACTTGTTGCTTTGTGATTGTCCAGTCTCTTCTATTCTTTTAATAAGAATGATTCAAAGATTAATGTAATTAATTTTCCATTAGTACATGTTAGTTCTGAAAGGCCTCAGTAGGCAGTCATAGAGAAACAGAACCCTGTGTATGCTATTTCAGCTGATAAAGTGCTGGCTACAATACCGGGTCTCTGCAGTTCCCACTTCAAATAAATACTCAAATGGGAAGGCTCTATGGCTCTGTCGACTTTGTAGTGGAAGTATTTCACGATGACCCAGCAAAAACAAGGCCCATTGTCTGTTAAAATCTCTATCATCAAATCAGCAAGAGAAACCACAGCAAATATTTGAGCGCAGGGTCAGCCCACTTCCTGCATTCTGCCCGTAGCTGGAGGAGGAGGCAAAGGCGCTGCCAATTTTCCCTGCTATGGTCTGTCCTCCCAAACTTCTGAATGAGTCTGTGCTGACTTGGAGCTGCTCATCTGCTCCCACAGAATTGTTATGAGAGACTCCATATCTGGCCTTCAAATAAATGAAAAGGCATTTCTCTTTTGCAAATGAAAATGTTTTGTGATAGAAATGCTGTGTGTTGCTGTGCAGGCCTCTGACAAAGCCAGCTGGCTACTGGAAAGATGGAAAATCAACAACTGCACAAATGTGGCTGCGTCTTCCACAGCTGTCAAACTGTTAGGCAATTGTAATAAGGTTATTGCATATTAATAGAATAGAAAACTAATTGGAGGTTATTACAGCTAAAAACCTAGTAAATAATCTAACTTCCGATTTCCAAAAGCTTGCACATTTAAATAGCTAATGGAGTTTTATATTTAGTGTGGGATTAAGATTTAAATTGTGATACAAATTTACACAATCCAGTAATTGTTGATAATCTACTTTAAAAGCTCTTTCAGTACAAAATGGTTTACTGCAGTCTCCTGTGCAAATATTTGAAGCGTGGCATAGATTCTCCTCCTTTGCCACTTTCTGCAACACTAGCCATTTTCATGGACAAAATATTTCCAGGTTCTTGAGAAGAATAACTTCCAGAACAGGGGTTAAGGGCGCTCTCCTCCATGCCTGGAGTAACACAGCCCTCCTTGCTGCAGACGGAGCTTGCTACATGTTTGGAGTAGGCTGAGGAGCCCACAGTTCATAAACAGGAAACAACCCACAACTCATTCTGAATTCCAATAAATATTTTGTGTTTTACTGCCTTTGGAACAGCACTTGTGTGTGAGTCAGGACAAGATGAGGTGTGGATAAAAAGCTGAGTCAGCCTGGCATGCCTCTCACTGGCAGCTGTGGCAAATCCCTCAAAACGTGCGTATTCCCCAGGCAAAAGCCTGCATCCATTCCAACATCTTACTCTAGAAAATTGTACTGCAGCACTTGCATCATGTCACGTCACCTGTGGTGAAATATGTAGGTGTTAAACCTGGGTATTAACCTTCTAAATCAACTGATTCTTGTGGCATAGGATGTTGGCCCAGCTTGGGACAGACCACAGAGCAGCTCTGGTGGTTGAGAAGTTGAACTGTGACCAGAACCAGTTTGAAACACTTTGAAATACTTTAAATCAATATAGGGCTTTTAGTTATCTTCTCTTTTCCATGGTCAATATTGCCTTTTGCTGGCTGGTCCTGAGCCATGCCTTTGGGGGCTTTTCAGCCTCCACAGTTACTGTTGTTTCTGCACCGAGTGCTCTGGTGTCCAGGGCCATGTGCTAAACCCACATTTATGAGACATTTATGGAATTAAGTGTAGTGCTCACTGTGCTATGGACCAAACCCCCGAAACACTGCTCTCCTCCCTTTCTAGGCCTCATTTAACTTCCCGTTGGAAACCTCTGAAGTGAGTCTTCTTTTAGCATCCCTGTGCCATTGACTACTCAACTCACTGATTAAGTGGGGTTCCTGATTAAATTTTGGTTTTGATTGGTTAGTTGGTTGGTTGGGTTTTTTTTCTTCCCCACATGGCAGGCAAACGTGAAAGCAAACACGCACTTACATGATTTTGAGGAGTGCTTCGCAGAGCGCTGGAGGGGCGCAGCCGCGGCCGTCCCTCAGGCCAGTCCCGGGCTCGGCCCCGCAGCCCCGCCTGCCCAGCACGGGGCTCGGGGGGATCTTGGGCCGGGGGCTGTGAGGGGAGTGACGGTCGGGAGGGTCTGAAGGGAGTGAGGGCAAGGAGGAGTTTGAAGTAGGGGGATGTGAGGGCAATGTAGGCAGTGAGGGGTGTGAGGGCAGTGAATGAACTGAGGGCAGTGAGTGAACTGAGGGCAATGAGGGGTGTGAGGGCAGTGAATAAACTGAGGGCAGTGAGGCGTGTGAGGGGTGTGAGGGCAGTGAGTGTACGGAGGGCAGTGAACGGAGTGAAGGCAAGGAAAAGGGCGAAGGAGATGAGGTGTATGAGGGCACTGAGGGGTGGTAGAGCACTGAGGGGTATGAGGGCACTGAAGTGTATGAGGGCACTGAGCGGTGTGAGGGCACTGAGCGGTATGAGGGCATTGAGGGGTGCGAATGCACTGAGGGGTGTGAGGGCACTGAGGGGTGGTAGAGCACTGAGGGGTATGAGGGCACTGAAGTGTATGAGGGCACTGAGCGGTGTGAGGGCACTGAGGGGTGGGAGGGCACTGAGCGGTGTGAGGGCACTGAGCGGTATGAGGGCATTGAGGGGTGCGAATGCACTGAGGGGTGCGAGGGCAGTGAGGGGTGGTAGAGCACTGTGTATGAGGGCACTGAGGGGTGTGAGGGCACTGAGGGGTGCGAGGGCACCGAGGGGTGCGAGGGGAGCGGGGCCGCCCCCGCCCCGCCAATGGCGCACGGCCGCGGCGGGAGGTGTGTGCCGACCTCACTTCCGGGACCTGTCACCGGCCGCTCCCGCCCCGCTGCCGCTCCTTCCCCGCCGGCAGCCGGGACGCGGCCCGGCCCCGCCCCGCCCCGCGCAGCAGCGATGCACGGTACTGCCTTAGGGGCGGCCTCTTCCCGCGCCATGCCCGTGTCCCGGCCGGGGCGGCGGCAGGAGGCGGGAGCGCTCGCCCGTAATTGGGTGCCGCCCCCGGGTCGCTAACGCGGCGGCAGCTTTGCTAATGACCTGTCCTTTCTTCTCCTCCCCTCCCGTGCTATTCGCTGTTACTTGTCCCCGGCGCCGCGGTGCGCAGCAGGAGGAGGTAGCCGGCCCGCGGAGATGCTGTAGCGGCTCCCGCTGCTCGGGGGGAGCGGCGCCCGCCGCCGGCTGCGGGCTCGGGGCCGAGGGGCTGCGGGCGGGCAGAGCCGGCCCGGCGCAGGTAAAGAGCCACCCGGGAAGCCTCCGCGGAGCGGGAGCGCGGAAGGGGGTAATGCGAGGGGCTGGTGGGCAACTGTCCTGTCTCCTAAGCGGAACATCTGGGTTGCCCTTACCCTGGAACGAGCTCGGGCACTGGGCAGAGAGTGCGTGCTTGGAGGCTCCCGCTGTTGGCCTGGCGGGTTGTGCTTTTCCCGGGCGGCTGGTCACAGCAGGGTCCTCTGGCCTGAGAGCCAGCGCAGGTCAGCGGGAACGCCTCCGGGCCTTATTCTGTGGTTTGCCGCGTTCTTGGTTGTCCCTGTGGGGCTGGATACGTGCTTTTTAAAAAGCATTCCACAAGTAACAAAGGAAAGGAGTGCGAAAAGGTGTTGCCTTGTATTCATATTACGAATGACCCAGTCTCAGTGATACGGGAAGCTGTTTCTGAGCTCTCTGATGGAAGTAGTATGAGCGCAGGAGCAGGATTCACAGGATTCGATAATGTTTGGCACTTTTGGCATTGGGTGTCTTAGTAGTACTGCACTAATAAAGGTGTTGCATCAGTTTTGTTGTGAAGGAAAATCGTGGTCAAACTCCTCGTATTACAGAATATGCACAGACTTTCTCATTGGCATCTGGCACTGCTCACCTGTTAAAATTTGCTTTGCAGGCAGCAAAGTGGATCAGCTGTAAAAACTATTTCCTTTGTTAATCCTGAATCATTGACTTAGCATTGAGGCTGCTACCTGGTCTCGTGCTGGAACTGAGGCACTTGTGGTTCATGTGATGTGGTCACACGTCTGCTAAACCTTAACCAGTACCATAACTTTTGTTGGCTGGCAGGCGCTACTGAGCAGCCATCGGCTCGTGGTGACTTTGAGTGGCAACTTTGGGAATTTCAAGTAATACAGTGTAGTGTTTTGGAAGGATGAAAGTGTGCAGTTTGTGGAACTCCCCAAACAGCATGCTTGCTATCTTTTCCCATGTTTGGAAGGAACTCTTAGCTTAGTCCAAAAAAACATTCTTATCAAGCTGTTGGTGCTTTATACTGACTGTCATCCTCTACAGTCAGGTGCATCTGGAGTTTTGGCTACCTATTGGAAACACCTGGTGGGTTTGTAATTTGCTTTTCAGTAGTTCTTTAGTGTCCTTGTTTTCTGTTAATAGTAGTAGTCTTCATAAAGGGTATAATGAATTTACAACCATGGAGAGAGGGTTATGCTTCAGTTGTGATTTTGTGTTGTTATGCTTTTAATAGTTCACGTGCAGAGTGTTACAAAAATATAAGGGGCAATAATGGCCTACAGGAGAGTAGGATATATGGCCTAAAATGTTAATCTTGTTCTAAAGAATGGATTATAATGCTCACTGTTGTCCCACAGCAGGCAACAAAACTTTTCTTATTATTTTTTCAGAAGCAGCTTGTACTTCAGAATTGCAAACAGCTCTATTCTTGACCTTACTTTTCTGTAGCTTTCCTGATGAGATTTGGGTTCTGAGTTCTGCTTCTATTTCATATGTCATATTTTTGCAAGGGGGAAAAACAGAGAACACCATACTTATCTTGGAAAATAAATTAAGCTGAATTCATATTTGTTAAATGCACAAG
Organism: Chloebia gouldiae; assembly: GCA_003676055.1. Lineage (NCBI taxonomy): Eukaryota > Metazoa > Chordata > Aves > Passeriformes > Passeridae > Chloebia > Chloebia gouldiae. Next base: position 585,879 of record QUSF01000091.1, on the reverse strand, counting down.
CATATTTTCTTACATAATTTTGGAATTTAAACTATTTTTTTTAATCCACTTTTTTAAAATGTCTCTGCATCCCTAATTTGCTTGATATTTTTTAGCTATGTATGTTTTGTTATATATATACAGGCCTTATAAAGTATATAAAAACCAAGTCTCTACCTTTGAGATGTAAATCCTCAAAATAAAGATCAATTGCAAAGACATCTCATGGGGCTGTGTGTGCACTTTAGAAACTATGGCTACTGTAAATGATTCCACAGAAAGGCTTTGTGAGAATGCTCTTTAGAGTAAAAGTATTTTACTCTATAACAGATAATTAAAATAGCACAGGGCTGTCACTATAGTGTTCTCAGTTGAGTTTTGTAAGTTTTTTTTAATTTTTTTGAAATTTTTTGAATTTTTGATTTTTTTTTAATTTTTTAATTTTTTTTTTTTAATTCTTTTTTAAATTCTTTTTGAATTCTTTTAGTATGAAGGAAAAAAATCCAAATTATATTGCGATATGCCAGTTATATTCCCTAGTTAGCTAGATGTTAGTATGGTCCTGATGTAAAACTAGGGACATATTAAAAAACTCAGTAATTAAAAAAATTATCTTAGCCCAAGTGAAATGAAAGTTGGGTTTTTTTAAGAAGAAACTTAAAGAAATATTTTTATTAAGTTATATTACATCATAGCAAAATCAATATAATAAGCCCTGGGAAATTTTATTGATGCTTTTTTTTTTTTTTAAGAATGTCAGTAGCTTTTTATTGATGAAGAACTGCTTGTTATCACCAATCTACACATGAAATGGAAGGGGAAGAAATTCTGGAAAACAACTTCTATTTCAGCCTTGCAAGATGCTGCTTGAAGAGGTAAGGACATAAATGGACTGGGCACAGAATCTCTTTAAAGCATGATTAATGTATATTCAAATGACAGAGAGAAATCTGAGCATGTAGTGGCAATAAATAATTTGTAAACAGAAAATAGTAGCCCAATCAGGAGAACAAAGTAAAACTTCCATATAGTCTGATATCTACTGCTGTCTTAGGTTCTAGTCAGTAGAATTCTGAATTCTTAATATTTTAGAAGTAGAGTGCTCAGCATTTCAAAGGACCAGGTCAGTTAAATTAAATATTGAATGACATTTTATGAAGTAGAAGGCTGAATTTTTCATTGAAGCGGAAAGCCTGGTAAGGTTAGGCTGTTAATCATCACAATCCTCAAAACTTAAATCTCTCCAAGAGTGTGATATTTGACATGTTTTAAAGATACTCAAGTAATATGAGGAGACTGTTGTGTGACCAGATTGCATGTGGCATTGAGATGTTGCCAAATCTGACTCCACTTCCTCATACCACCTCTCATAGTTTCTGCTTATGAAACAATATTTATTTATAAGTGCATTGCATGTATCTTTAAATATCTAAGAAGTGTAATTTATGTGTCCAGTGAAGGACTTCTCATGCACAGATTACTACAGATTATAAACCACAACTCCTGGGCACTCTAATCCTGACTGAGGCTTGAGTTGTTATGTGACTGGTTTGTGTGCATCTTTGCTAAGTCTTAAGTGTGTGTATGGTGTTAAAATTTTCTATACTTTAGAAAGGTATAAACTACCAAAGAGGCATAGTTTGTTCTGTGATGCTGTATTCATCTAAATGTAATGGTTTAAGTTCAAGTTGTCTCATGCCTGTGGAAACACTAAGAGGAGTAAGAGTAGGAGAGATTGGCAAGCATTTGGCAAATTACCTGTCCCTTTCTAAAAAAGCTGATACACTGTCATGGTTTTTAAAAGATGTATAAACTGGCAAATTATCCACTAAATCATTCCAAATAGTAAAAGAAACTTGTTCCAAAATGTGTCTGCCTTGAGGAACTCAGAGCAGTGAGCTGAAGTTGTACTGAGGTTGTACAGGTCTTTGGCATGTTTCCAGGCAGATGAAATACATGTGAAAGCAAGTTAGTCCACTAGTTTAGTATTTCATATATTTGTATCTCATTAGTTTGTTTTCATTTTGTTGAGGAGTACATAGAAGGAAACCAGAGCTGCCATTTGGTGTGCTGGTTGAGCAAATCCTAACTCACTGTTGAGTAATAACATCCTGAAGCTGAGAAAACTTATGGTGAATGGTTTAGAGTTTGATGTATTTTAAATGGAAAAATAATACTGCAATGACTTAATATTATTTACATTTAACAATAAAAAAAAATCATAAAAGTGGACCATTTGGAACTGTTCTACAGCCTGTGATTAAGATTTGGAGGCAAGTCTTACTGTTTTGTTGTGTTTATCTATTCATCCAGCCCTGTTATGCGAAGTTCTATTACCTGAGTATAGGCTTGTGTTGCCATTCTTTGTTTTGTTTCATTACACAAATAAGTGCTACATGCCTGCTTTGTTTTAAAAATTATTTACAGGAAATGATTGATATAGCAAATCACAGAACAAACCACTGAACATGAATATTCAGAAGGTAAGAACAGCTCATGTCTTATTTGCAAAACCTTACTTGAAAGTGAAGACTTGAATTACTCAAGTGTGCTCTCAGTGTTACTGCTTCAGGAAGAATGGTACAAAGTACCTGACACTGGAGTCATGGGGCAGGCTCCCATTAAGCAAAACCAAACAAAACCAAACCAAACTCTCTGGCATCTTTATTCAACATGTATGGAAAATGTTCCTGGAGTAGTAAGGCTGAAGAATATAATGTGGAACCAATTGGATCTGTGGGGGAGGAGGAGGGAGAATGAGACTGCTTTGGAGGCTCTTGTTTATTAGTGCCTGGTGGCGTTCTGTCTAACAGAGCAGAGAAATCCTCTAGTACAGCTGTCAATTAATTCCTATACTCTGATGTTAAAATACAATTAATTGCAGCCCACGGGTCATAAATGAATTCAGTTGGCTCATTGGCAGTTTTCAGTGGAAGATTACAAAATAGCTATATATATGTGTATACATATATACTTATATATATATATATATATATATATAAAACAAGTTTACATATTCTTGCCCACCTCAGGATAAAGGATCTGCTGCGTGCAGTTAAGCAGGCCAGTGTGATCAAATCAGGTAGCAGCTTTGGTACCTATGTAAGTAAGAGACAAGCTTTAGTACCTAGATAAGTAAGAAACAAGCAGCACAGGGTTACTGCCTCTGAACAAAGCAGCAGCTGTACCTGTCATTCTGTGCTGGAGATCTACAGATGTAACTGTGCATAAACAGGCCAATATTTTCAAACATCTGTCAAATTTTCAAGATAAATATATGTTCTGGGCACCTGACTTTCAGCATACTAAGCTGCTGTCATTCTAACCAAATTTACAAGGAGTTGCATTTTCTCAAGATTATAAATCCTGTAATAAATCCCATGAAAATGTGATAGTGATTATCCTCTGAGAATGTGGAATTGTTCCATTTGCAGCTATCATTCATTTTATTTCTCTTTTTCATGGCAAGGGGGGGTGTGTGTGTATGAATGAACACATAAGTGCAAAAAAGAATGGGATGTCCTCTCTCAGTGGTTACTGACAGCACTGCAAAGATGGGCTACAGCAGGAGTGTGGCTACCCAGCATGGCTGGATGTGATCTAGGCTCCTGCTTTCCTTCTCCCATCCATACGCCTCTGTGCGTCCTGTTTGGGTCTGTTCAGGTCTCTGGAGCTGTCTGTGGTTCTCCTGTGTTGGCGACTCAGTGAATGGAGGTGTTTCAGCGAGGCTGTGTCTTCGCTGGGGAGTAAAAGTGGCCGGGGGCTGTTCCGGGAGCTGGCTCGGAGTGCCGGATTGCGGGGAGGCAGAGCAGCGCGCAGTGCCCTGGGCTGGGAGCGGTGCCTCTCTCCTGGGAGCCTGTCGGCTGCTGCGGGCGGAGCGGGGTCGGGGAGGCTCCGGAGCAGCTCCGGCCCGTTCGCGGTGCCGGAGTGGCCGGCGGGATGCGGCAGCGCCGCAGCCAGCGCGGGCACCGGGGAGCGGCGTGGCTGGAAGGACGGCGGGAGAGGGAAGGTGCGGCCGTGCCAGGGAGCTACTGAAGGGATGTCCTTCCGATGCGAGGGAGCTACTACGTTACTTAAACTGACTCGTCTAGGTACCCTTAAGGTAAACTTACTTTGCAACCAGTAACTCAGCTGTGCTTCGGAGAGGGATTGTGTGCTGTGTCCCCCATAACTGCCCTTCCAGTGTCTGATACAGGCCAGCTGAAATACCTTACAAAGTGAAGTAAAACTGGAACATGAAAGTGCATACATGGCTTTTTAAAGAGGTTTTCTTTTCCTGGTTATTTCACTGGACTCATATTCTTTTCCTTCACTTTTCTGCAGTTCCTAGGTTAAAAGGAGTGGAGTGGCAGATGTAGAGCAGGGCTGGTACTGCTGTTAAACTGGGCACCAGATACCTTCCACATCATAGAGGATGAGCAAGGAAAACATGGCAGGAAAATGATTGGTTGTACTTTGCCACTTTTTGATCAGTGTGAGGCTTGTGATCTGTACACTGTAGTGAGTGACCTGATTTAGAGCTGTGAAGTCATGTGTCCCAAGTATATCCTCTATCTGACACGTCAGGAGCTTGCAAGCACAAGTACTTGATGTCCATTTGCCAAAAAATGTAGATTAATTGCATTCATGCCTGTTGCCAAGGCTCCTGTCAGTAACGCTAACTCAGTGTAAACTTTGTTTTTCCGTGATACATTAACACAAAGAAAAACTTTTAAAGCTAGGGATATCTGAATTGTCAGAATAAAACTGAAGGACTCTTTCTTAACTAAAAAAAAAACCAAAAAACCAAACCAAAGCCATCAAAAAAAACCAGCAACAAAAAGCGAAAGCATTTTGTTTCACATTCCACTCTGAGCTGTGGCATGACATTAAGTTGAAGTTAGTTTATTTTTAGCAGGTTTCATTTGTTTATTTACTTAAATGTAATAGCTGAGCAACAAGAGCCTATAAAAATATTTCTAATGAATGAGTAAAATTGTAGCACAATAAAGAATAAGTAAACTACACAACTTCAGGTGCTAGTTAGAGAAAACACTGGATTTTTATGTGCAGGTAGAAGAGTATAAAAGCTGGCTTATTGGAATTACTCCGTTTTCAAAACAACACTTGCAAGCAGACTAGGCCTAAATCTGTAATATTTTGTTTGAGGGCCATTATTTTTTAAAGGATCTAAATCCCTCTGTTAAGCTGAATTTAATTTATCAAATAAGTCATGTTACTATGTCTGCACAAGGGAATAAAGTTTATCAGTGAAATAAAACCACTGAAAATACACAGTGGTGGTGTTCTCTGCTAAGAAGGCGAATTCAGGCTTCTTGAATGTCTTCCAAAAACAGATGTAAATTCCACTGTAGCTTTTCAAACAGTGAATAATCCTGGTCTGTTATGTTTGGTGATGAATCATGCGAGGAGTTGCAGATGGTGAGGCGGGTGCAGCTGTGCAGATGCTGGAGGAGCCGAGATAGGAGACTGGAGGACCAAGGAGATGAAGGAGGTGATTTGAGGATGGATTGATATGGGGGATAGAGGAGAGGGATAAGACAGCTGAAAGATATTGACGAGGACTGTAACCTGAGATTCGGGATAGGGAGCTAGCTGGTGATTGAAAGGAAGTATACTTGAGGGAGAAACATATTTTTTGTTGTTATTGATCTTGGAAGCAAAACTGCAGTATCAGATACTAAAGCAACTGGACTTTTGTCCTGAGCCAAAACAATGAGGAGCCCAAGCTAGAAGTTTAATTTACAAGTGAAAAGAGAAAACTGAGACTTCATGTCACTTTTAAAGGAATACTGGCCTTAAGTAGGAGAGCTTTTGTAGGAAAAGGTACGGATGCAAGGTTGTGGGCTTTTTTTATTTCTATTTTCTGAGCAGGACATGTATAATGAGATCAGTGTGGCAAAATTTGGGAGTTTGTCAGATGGAGAAGTTTTATCTAAGTCAAAATCCAGTCAAAATTTAGTCCCACTAAAAATGGGAGGTTGCAAGGCCTAATCACTAAATCGCAGGTAAGAGACTCAAATGTAACTTTTCACAATCTTAATCAATACGCTAAACACACCTTTCAAATTTTTGCATTAAGTGATTTTAATTGATCTTTTTATTTTTTCCTCTCCTTTTAGATTGACAGTTTTGTTCCAAAACAATAGCTCATTATTCAGGAAGAATGTTGCCATTAAGATGTCTGCAAGAATTAGGGGGTAGTGCAGGCAAATGTCCAGGTCAGTCTTGGAAGAGAGTTTTGCTCCAAAACTGAGAGCAATTTTCATGATTGTTTTCTCACCTCATCTGGTCTAGTTACCTGTCAGGTATAAGCAGTATGGTCTGCTGTCCTGTGCCCCCAGCCCAATAATTCTGAACCTGCAAATCTTCTCACATTAGAGAGAACAGTAATGACTGCAAAAGCATTAAAGTTCTGTCATTTTCACGGAAGATGGTGACTGGGAGGAAGAAAGGAAAACACATTATTGACCCTGCTGAGGAAGTGATGCAATATGAATTCAGCAATTGTCTGTTCTCTTTGACCTGTCAGTTTCCAGCCAGCACAGGAGGATAAGCAAGCTCAGGCTGAAGCTGCCACAATGTTTGTGATGCTTTGGGGGTGCCATGTGCACAGGGGGAAATAGTAAACACCTGTGTGAATGGTCGTTCTCAAATCTGGGTATTGCCTCAGTGCTCCCAAACTTTTATGGTGCTATTTAAACTCACAAAACCTTATGCAGCTGCAAAAATTTCATTGCCAGTCAATAAACTCAAAATTAATTGGCATCTGTCAAATATAATGCGTGGCCTTGAATGAGGTTGTATGCAGTTGAAGTATTTATGTCATAGGAACAGTCCTTTGCTCTTCTCTTGAAGAATAAGCAAGGTTGAAATAATACAAGAAGGTTAAATATGCTCAGAAAACAAAAGATTATGTAATTTTTTCCTTATCCTTCTCTCATGACCTTTCAGCTAAAGACAGGTATTTTTATTTATACCATAGCAAGGATTCCAATTTCTAAAGAATGTTACTGCTATATGTTATGTTATAATATATATGATATATATATTATGATAACATACTAAATAATATGTTATTACCAAGAATGTATGCCACTTGCTATCACACATAAAGGTCTGCAGATAAAAAAAAAAAGGGATTCCTATACACATTTGAAGTTGTCTGTACTTCCACATGAACCCTAAATATTGTTAAAATACCATCAGTTTCAGAAAGTGCATCCAAGTGTTTGTTTGACTTTAAGTTAGTGGCAATTGGCTTTTTCTTTTCATAAATATAGCATGTCTGAATTTTCACATTTGTAAGGAAGAGTTACTAGACTGTTATGCTTAAAGTTAAAAGTAATTATGTTTTCCTTGACAAAACAGTCATGTATGTTATGTTTTTGTGGGTTTATTTGGTTTTGGGTGTTTTTATCAAGGATGTGAGCAAGTCAATCTTGTGAGTGAGAGGTTTATGTAGCAGCACCATCAATATGGCAAAAAATTTGCCTTGCACTGCATCTGTGTGTATTAGATTATAATTTTAATTGACAATTTCAGTTGCACAGATGTCTTTAATTTGCTACCTTATGAAGTTTATTTTTACCATATGTAGTGAAAATGTATTCTGCAAGAGATTTAGCAAGGGGTTTACATTTTATTTACTTCAGGAATTGATTATATTGGAGATAATCATTTAGCCACCGCTCTAAAATGCAATTTCTATTTGCCTGTTACCCTCAGATGTCTGTGTCCTTCAGCAAATGAGCTCTCTGTAGAATGTCAGGGTATAGTTAGAAAATTGTCAAGCACGTGCTTTTCATAATGTGAGATGCAGTAATCACATGTATAAGGAAACAATTGCAGCATTCCAGTTTAGTCTTAAGGATCTGGTTCCCAGTGAGCAGCATGTTGGAGCAAATGCGTGGGCTGTTTGTAAATGCTGTGTGTGTTGTAATCAGCTTTGACTTCACCACTCAAACTGACTGTTACGTATTAATTTTAGAAAAAAAAAAACACCTGACAATGGCTTAGGACATCTAATCTATGCCTGCAGTTCATAAGATGCTGTTTTTGTGGGATTTTTGGTTTGTTCCTTTTTCTTAATTCTCTTAATGCCAGCCATACCATGCAATCAGATTTAGCCTCAATCTGAGCTCTGATCTCTGAAATTAAGGTGTCCCTAACTATTAATCAATTCAAAATCATGGCTTATGTAATTAACTCATCAGACGTTTATACAGTGTTGCAAAACTTAGAAAAACCTGGCAACTTCCAAGTAAATGGGCAAGGAGTTTTTGGGACACACCAAATAAATTGCTAAGGAGTTTTTGGGTCATGTGAGGAAAGTAAAGTAACTTTAAGTTCATCAACAAAGCAGTAAAAATAAAACAAATACTCAGATGACACATTTGTGTGAATGTGACCTTGGCTCTTGGATCAAATAGCAAATATATGTATGTCGTGTTTGTCTGAATGTGACCTCTCCTTGGTTCAAATATCAATCATAAATCAAACCCCAGCTTTTGATGTACATGCAGCAGGAGCAGCCTCTTCGATGATGCACCAGATCTCCATTTCTCAGCAGTTGTGGTCTCCACATGTCAGTGTTCAGCACACACACCCAGCATGTTCTGTCAGCTTCATGGCCTGCCAGGTGTTGTCACAGAGGCTTTAGAATCTGTAGAACTTTGAAGCACAAACTGTTGTGATTAGCACATGTAATCTTTTGAATCTTCCTCAAGCATGGAATATTTTGACTGGAATATAGCTGTGACTTGAAGAGAAACTGACATTGAAATGGGTTAGATAAAGAGCAAAACCTGGGGATTCATTTGGGAGATGAAAGGAAAAGGGAGCCTGTGTTGCAAGTGCAAAGTTGTAAATGTAACAGTGGAGTGGGGTTTTCATTAGAAGTTCTGGTGAGCTGTGAGCAGTATTGGTGGAACTGTAGTGAACCTGAGAGGCAGCACATGGCAGAGAACACAGACTACTCTATAACATAGAGGTTCCTAAGATGATGCCGTGGCTTAGTTTCTTGAAGAAAAAAAAATATTCTTGTTCATAGGTTCAAGTCCTTTTGAATCTCTTGTTAATAAAATATACTTTCTTCAGTGGTTATGCCTCAAAAATACTGGATATTATGAACTGCAATATGAATATTTGCTTTAAGTGCATGAGCAACTAATGTAGTAAACTGCATAATCTTCCTTCATACTGCTTTACAGGCAGATTTAAAAAAAAAAAACATATTAACAGTAGTATCTTGATTCTATAGATTAGGCAGATAGTCAGTTTGATTGTTAAAATGGAAACAGACGCCTTTACAAACTGGGAGGTTTTTAGGCCTTCCATGTATCTGGACTGTAAAAGCTGAAGCAAGACTAAAGTCTTTTTTAACACAAAGTTTTTCACTTGAGTCTTTGGCAGTGCTTGCTTGGGCTTGGTACTGTCTAAATTTCAGACTGGGTTATAATATAGTTAAAAAATACAAAAACCTGGGAACTCAAAATACTCAAAGCAACCAACAAAAAAAAAAAAGCCCCACAAACAAAAACAAAACCCCCACCAAAAAAAAAAACAAAACAAAAAAAAAAACAAACAAAAAAAAATCAAAGCAACAGACCCCTCCAAAAACACTTCTTGAAGAAAAGAGTAAATCGGAAGACATTACAGGTTTTTCAATAATCCTGAGTATAGTATTATATAGTTTGTTAATTTTTATTACTCTGGACTTATTCTGAAGTCCTGAGTAGACAGCCCTTTAAAGGATTCAGCAGACACAGAGATTTGAAAGCTTTACTTTGACATACAGCTATTTCTGACTTTAGTTTCAGTTCAGCATTCACTAGACAAAAAAGTCAAGTCTTCCTATTCCCAGTTACAGAAACCTCCAAAACATTTACTTTTTGGATATGAAAACTCACATTTAGAGGAGAAAAAAAAACAACAGTCATGCTGGCATTCTATGCAGAGTTGAACCTATTTGAGCTGGAAGGCAGTTCAAACAACACCTCAGTCTCCACTCTTTACAATATGGGATTTTCCTTTTATCAGAAGGTCCTTGATGCAAATTTGAGTAATGCCATGTTTGATACATCCATTTATGTGGATGAAAGCAAGCATTGCAGATAGGTGTAAACTGGAGGTGATAGACCTGTAAGTCTTGTCTTTGGAGCCTGGAGGCAAAGGTTGCAAAACCTTCCTGTCCTGTTGCTGATGAATCCCAATCTGGCTCCTGCTGCCAAAGGGATTGCAGGGGCTCCCTTAAACACAGGCTTCAGATCTCACTGCACCCATACCCGGGAGCTGCGGTCTTTCCTTACGTCTGCAGCTGAGCTGTCTGACACAGGCTGACTAGTCTAATGGTGTGGATGAAATATGGTGAAACCTATTTTCTTGTCTCATATGAAGTCAGTGGAAATACAGAGTATTCTGAATGGAGTTCCTCGTTATCAGGATCTTGAGGGGCTTGTTGAATTCAAAATTCTCCTTTAGAAAGCCACTTGATGCTAGGATGTTGCTTTTCTCTTCACAAGCAGCTGAAGTCTTTCTTTGAGCTAGATTCTACTCTCAGCTTGAGTTTCTAGCATTGAAATTTTAATTTTATTTCTGTTATTTATTTATTGGAGTGTGTTGTGTCACCTCAGAGTACATGATCTTCAGGCATTACTGGATTTCAGTGGCAAGTTTACTGCTGGAAGGTGAGTATCTATGGGATGTGCTCACAGCAGCCTGCATGGCAGTTCCATAGCCCTGCCAAAAGACGGTACTATCTCTTAATCTAATAGAGGTGCTGTCTCATCTGTAAAGCAGTTTTCACCTCTCACAAGAGATGAAAGAGGCATTGGCTTTTTCACTTCAGGCAGTGCAAGTGCCTGGTTTGCAGACCCATCCTGTCCACACAGTAACTGGATTCTGCACAGGAGATCCAGGTTGCACATGCAGTTATATTGTGGCCATGCAGCATGTATATCCGTCTTCCCTGCTTATTTCTATTTCTGCTGCTTATATTTACTCTCTCCATTGAGCCAACACTAATATTTGTAAGGCTTTGCAGTGAACTGGATCAGGGAAGTGGTTGGATTAAAAAGTACCACGTTTTTAGTGTGTAATCATGGCCTCGAAGATCAGTCAGGGCTCTGGAAGTTCCATTGAGCTCCACTCAACCCAAACATGTTAAGTGAGCTGTTTGACAGTAGGTGAGATGAATTACCTCTCTTATTTCTGTTTGCTGAAAATTAATTTCCTCTTTGTAGTTTTTTCTACATTATTAATTACATCTGTTGTGTGAAAGTGAAAAGGTATGATATTTGAAAGAAAGTTTTTTTATCTCTTGAATAACTTTGTTGCTGCCCTGTTACCAGTTACTTCTTCAACAGTAATCTTGGTAAAACAATTTTTTTAAACTATTTGGTGTATACTAAATGTGTTACATAAGTGAAAAAGCATTGGGGGAAATAGTGGATATATAATCTTGAAGGTCTAGAAAGCAGCTGAATTGTTTAAAGTGGGAAGGTCAGTCACATTTAGAAGGGTTGAGGAGGGTTGAGTGGTCCTGTTCAGAGACACTGATCTGTAACATACACTAGCCAAGGTAATTTAAAATCCACTGTGACAGAAAATCCTGGGTCCAAAGAAGCCCAGCCTCCTAGCTCAGTAAGTTCTCCTTGAGTTTCGCTGAGCAATGTAAACCAACAAAACCCATCTCCATGTTGTTTTTGTCATTTTGTCTGGGCTTAACCCCAGGAGGCAACAAAGCCCCACTTGCTCACTCACCTGCCATGGGGCTGAGGAGAGAATTCAAATCAAGATTGCATAGAATTTTTCCTTATGTGACTTTTAAGATCCTGACTTTACAGCTTTGCTGTCAATTTGCAAAATTAGGGTATGTGAATTTTGATTTCTTTTAGAGGCAAGGATACCTATAAGTTGCATTTAGTATCTTGGAGTACAGCTGTGTAAAGGGAAAAAAGATAACATTTTCCTGAGTGGGTTTTTTTGGAGGGGGGGTGTGCAACTGGCAGTCTTGATGAAAGGTAGCTTATGAAAATTTTTCTTCACATTCATAGAAAATGTTCCACAACTTCAGTAATTAATACTTTTTAAAATAAAAAATATTACAAGTATGTAAAGTTACAAACTATGAAAACGGAATCAATTGTCACGTGATAAATGAGAAAATATGCATGCTTTCCTAGGTGGAAGTCTGGGTGTCTCACTGTAGGTACCAAATCCTGTTTTCCGTTCTTTTTTGTGTTGAATCAGGATATTGGAAATATTCTACAGCTTACATATTCAAGGCTCTTCCTATCCAGTGAAGTTTTCTAAAAATATCTATCGCAATCACGAGTTTACATGTGCTGTTTTCAGCCCCAGCATTCTCAAAATGACCTAAAGGTAATGACTGTTTTAACTTTAACCCTGGTATTTGCAAGCAAGCCCTTTACACAATCAATTTGTTTATGCAGTAAGATCAGACTTTGTTACTGCTTCCTAGAGACCTTTGCATCTCAGAGACCTGTTTCCTTACAGAGATTATCCCTGGTGTGGCAAGTATTAAATGTGGAAGGGCTGGAGGTTCAGTATCCCTCCATCCCTTTCCAGAAATGAAGCAAGTAACTGCATGTAGAGGTGTTTTTCTTTAATAATCTGACTGATTTCTTGGGGACTGATTTCAGGTTTATAGGTAAGTTACTCAGTGGGTATTCACAATGAGGTGGTGGGAAAGGGCTTCTTGTGAAAATAGACATATTTCAGAGATAACAGTATGTGAGAGAGTAAAACCTGTTTAACCTTAGAACTATGATTACATGAAATTATGTCCTTATTTTTGTATGTTCTATTCTCTAGTTTTCAGTTTGTGTGTTTTGGTACTTGGGGATAAAAAGGGGTTATGGAGGCTAAAGTATTGTATAGGAAACTGAGAAAATCCTCTGCCAATGTCTTTCTGGCACAGAATTTTTGTAAATACATAGGAGACACAGATATTTGAGTGGAATTGTCATGCTGCATCTACTACATCTACTGTTGTAACATGTACAGAGCTTTTTGTAAAGCAAAATTCTCTCTATGACTATTAAATGAGCTTCAAACTCATTACCCTTTTTATTTTAGAAGGGTTTTTTCATTCAAGCAAGGATCAATGCTTATTATACGAAACCTGCCAGTGAACGCATATGCATGTGTAAACACGCACGGAACACAAGAGAAGCCAGAAGGCAGTTTACTCCATAAATACTAGGAATATTACTTGTAGATTTTCTGTCCTTATAAAAAAATTAATTGTCAATATTGTGAATATTATATTTGAGTATATTTTGAATCTTCAGAAATTATGTTGTTGCCATGCTTGCTTAAGTACCAGTTAATTATTGACAAGAGCGCTAATGATTAAACGGCTGTAGTTTAATTGTTGTGTTTGAAAGTACAAAAGAGTATGTAATTTAATAGTTAAAACAAGAAGCACTCCATTTATGTTTCACTAGCTATTAGGTTGTTTTTACAGAAATGTCACTAAAAAGGCTGCTGAATTTTACACATTGATTGTAAACATGGAAAGGCATCGTGCGGTTTGGGCGATACCAAGCAGCTCTTAACATGTTCAGAGGTCAGCTCTCAAGCCTTTCCTTTGCTTTCCTGACAGATAATGCCTATTTGGTTGAGGGTTTGCTTAATCTTTTAAAAATATGTGTGCTGGATGAGGAAGTGGTACTTGGAGATATGTATATGTGATTCAGCAGGGAGCACTGGGTACAAGAAGCCCAGTTCCTGCTGGAACCTCCCCAGATGTCCTGGGGCTGAGTGTCTGCAGAGGAATACAATCCTTCTGTGCTGTGAACAACTGGTTTAGCCCAGGAGAGCTTCATGGAGAGCACGCTGGTGGAGCGGTGCCAATCATATGCTCTGCTGTTCCTCTCTTCTTTTTGCTAATGGCTCCTTAGGGAGACAAATTTGGTAGTCTCCTTTGGGTCGCTGGAGGCTTCTCTAAGCTTTTTCCCCATCACCAAATAGCTATATCACGCAGAGAGGAATTTAACTTTATTTTCACAAATTACATACAAGGGATTTCTCTTTTCTGAGTCTGAGTATGTTCTGGTTATGTCAGGGACTTGAGCAGATAAGTAAGAGCAAACAGCACAGTTAGTTCCAGGTGTTACTGGGCTTATCCATGCTGTGTGTCCAACTCTCACCCACCAGCACAGTGGGTACAGTAATGTCCCTGTTGTCTGACTGGAAATCATAGATAAATTCCCATACTTACTCTCCTACATATTCCTGCCTGCTGCACTATGTGACATAGAAATTATTTTCCTTTTCTGGTTAAAACTATCCTGTTTCAAAGAAATTGGGCAAATAGATCTGTACTAATGGTATTTGTAGAATGAGATGGCAATTTGATAATAGTGACAGCATCACCTTTGTTTTTCCTGCTCCAGAAGAGTGAGTAGAATATTGATGTTTGTTATAAGTTTTGGTGGGAAGTGCATAATGCCTTCTGTAGAAACACTTTTCTCAGCAATGGAGAGAAAACTACCAAGATTGACCTTGTCATAACTTTCATTCATCTTGAAGTCTTTGGGGAAATTCTCCCCACCCTGTGCTCTTGATGATTCATGTTGCATAAAGCTTCCAGAGCAGTAGAATGTTGTATAATATTTCACTTTTGGATTGGAAATCCTGTATTCAGTGTGCTGCAACTGATTCAAATATTTTTTTTAAATATCTGAATTTTAAAAAAATTATTCTTTCACCAGTAAAAAGAAGTTTAAGTGACTGCTCTGCTTGATCAAAATGGTGGACACTGAAAACCAGCTCTATCCCCTTACTCCCCTGGAGGAGGAGGATATAGACAGCCCTTTATCTGGAGAGTTCCTACAAGATATGGAGAACATTCAAGACCTGTCCCAGTCTCTAGGTGATGATAGTTCTGGAGCTTTAAGTTTAACAGAATTCCAATCACTGGGAAATGGTCCAGGATCTGATGGATCAGTTATAACAGGTAAGAGTTCGGTTTAACATAAAACTTTCTCTTATAAATAGAATGGTAGAAATTAATAACTACTTTAATGCAATAGTTATTGTTTATGATGAAGTGACACTGGAAATATATAAGCTGATTATGGCATGGTCTTAAAATACTTAAGGCTAAAGTTAATATATTAGACAAATGTCACTGAAGAATGACTGTAACAAAGTTACATAGCCTTGAGTCAGAGGCTTTGGGAGATCAGATTGGGAATCATTGCAGTGATGTGGGACACTGTGGAGTTCTCAGTAAGGTTTTCCTGTTGAATCTGGGTGTTTTTAAGTCTTTTAGCAGGAAAGCCATTTGAAGTAGTTTGCTGTTAACCTTTTGGTTGGTTTGCATTATGCTTTGTTTTGGGGGGTTCTTGCTTTAGATCAATTCCCAGCTTGTGATCCCTATTTCACCTTGGAATAATAGAAGTGAGGCAGTGGAAATGAACAGTGTGGGTTTGAAGGCAGTGGGGAGAGCTGCCTTCTGGCACTATGGACCGAAGGAATGTTTCTTGAACTACGATTGTGTTCCCTTTTGGTTGTAGACCATCTCATGAGAAAGATGCCTTGTATAGGAAGAGTTATGATGTGCTTTATATGTGTGTGTATTTGTTTATAACATGGTCCTTCAGAGGCAGGAGGCTTTACAATTATTTGAGTGTAGGTGTGTACAAGGCCTACAATAATTTAGATCAGCTTCTACTGTCACCTTCTCATGGAGTATTCAGTGCTCACTACAAAATGTACTGGTTTTGTGGTCAGAGAACATGGAAAATGTAAACTTCCAAGGCTCAAATTCCATAAAGCAAGTAAAATGAAATAACACTTTAAGAAAATCCTGGGGTTTAGGCTGTTCTTGATGACTCTGATGCCTGTGGGCTTGGCAGCGCTGGCAATGGAGACTCTGAGTTCCGTGCCAAGGTTTTTTTCCAACATAATACTTGCTGACCTACATTCATGAGTGTTTCTTAATCTGTCTGTTAAAATAACACACCCATTAATTTGCTGAAGTCTTGTGGTGCAAGTTGCAAGATGGGAGATAAAAGGAATTCTGGCCTCAGAAAATATGTCCTCAAAAAAAGCTGAAAATATTAATTGAAATAATTAAGATTTGAACGTGGTAGTTTTGTAATGTGTTCATCTACTGGTGGCACGTCTGGTGGGTTTATTTCATTGTACAATTCAGAAATGCTTTGCCCGTCAGAAGAAAAACACAAAATATCTGAGCAAGGCTATTTTAGAAGCAGACATTTGTGTTACCTTCCTTTTAACATCTGTTCAGCCTTTCTACTGATGTGCAGGACTCGTCCTTCTGTTTTTCAGCCCTCAGTTTGTATCATAATTTAAAATTATGAGTAGCTTTTCAAAGGTCAGGGGTCCTTATAATGTATCTGAAGTGGATCTGTGTGAGGTAGGAATGTGTCTTTTGTGGTACTGCAACAAGAGATGCCCTGCTCATCCCTGCAGCACAAGAGATGGAAGATGCAAAGCCAAGACGAGCTGTTCACAGCCTTTCTGCTAAGAACAGTGGTGTGGTGTGTATTTATTGGGTCCATTATCACCCAAATAGTTCTTGTTGCCAGAGTCACTTCAGTAAGGCCTTTTCCTTCTTGACATCCCATGTCACATCAAAATTACCCTGTATTTTATGTGTGTTTGCACTAGAAATATGAATTATCTTTCAAAGACTTATGGTTGAACTGTTAGCTCACTTAATGGCTATTAACACAAGATGATTTTTTAGAATAAGCTCATTTTTTGGTGTGGTTGTTAGTATAGAAAACGGTATCAATCTTGATAATATAGTATTTATGAAGTGTTCCTTTTTTTTTTTAGACACACTTTCACCAGCATCCAGTCCTTCATCCATTAATTTTGCCACAGCTCCAGGTAGCATAGATGAATCACCCAGTGGAGCACTAAACATTGAATGTAGAATTTGTGGGGATAAAGCCTCAGGCTACCATTACGGAGTACATGCTTGTGAAGGTTGTAAGGTACAGTCATCATTTTCTTCTTAAGAACCTAAATCATGTTACTTTTTTATGGGGTAATATGAAGATAAACATTTGGTGCATAAATGTTTAATTACTATAGGTTTAGCCATTACAATTCCTATCTGTGGTCTTTTTTTCCTGAAATAAATCATCCAGATACCATAACTCAGACCTTCATCAAGCAGGGGCAATTCACAGTGATAATTTTAATACTGCTGTTCTTCATGTAGTTAGTGAAATACTAAAACAAAACACTAAACTGTGACAAAAAAAAATCAAAGCCTTCGTGTCCCACTAGCCATACTCCCAGTAGCATTTATTTGTGTTGGGAGTATGGCTAGGAGGGGTATGCCACATTACTGATAGCAGCAAATCCCAAATTTCTTACCTCCACTACATGCTGCCTGAATCCCTTAGTCTTGTACTTGTTGTAGTTTGGGCACCAGGACATGTCTGGCACAAATTACTCTTATAATTAATGCATAATTCTTGAGATTATATGAGCCATGAAGTATAAGATTCTCTTCTTTTTCCCCTAATGTTTTAGATTTCCATCTTTTTTCTGTATTAGAAGGTAACAGGAGAGAAATAACAGTCTTTGTGTTATTGTTAAATAACAGTCTTTCTTTCATGCATCATGTCAGTATGACAGTTTGAATGTAAATCTTATGGAATAAAGCAGAATATCTATGAGAGATGGGGAACCAGTTCCTAGCCAGGTGTGTCCCACAGCCTAAATGACGTGTTGCTCTGTGATGTGACACAAACTGTTGAGGTGGCTCTGAATTTGCTGTTACTGTGGTTGGGCAATGTGTGAGCAACCTTGCATTGCAGACTGGAGACATCCTGGAAAGAGCAGTTGAGGTAGTGGCTGTTCTACAATAAGTGGTAAAAGAGAAAAAAAATTACCTGTATGATTGAAGCTTAATAGTCAACATGCATTAATATTACATATTGTTTTTTTCAAACTTTTTATAGGGCTTTTTTAGAAGAACAATTCGTTTAAAACTCATCTATGATAAATGTGATCGCAACTGCAAAATTCAGAAAAAAAATCGTAATAAGTGCCAATACTGTCGTTTTCAAAAGTGCCTTTCAGTTGGAATGTCACATAATGGTAGGTAAGAGTGCCCTTAATTTGTTTGTTCCTACCCAGAGTCTGCTGCTGGAGGCAGGCACTTGGATAGCATTTTTACTCAGACACATGAATTGAACCTCGTATGTTTTACAGGGTAGGTTGCTGTGGGGGACGCTAGTTTCCCTGATGTGGTTGATACAGAGCTACCAAATGTGCTGTTATGAGCTTTATACAGTTTGCTACATCTCAGTTTGTCCGTATGAATGTTCATTTATTTCCTATCTTCACCCCAGAACTTTGGCACCAGTACTCCCATTGGAACAAATTTCAATACTGGAAGAATTTTGATCAAGGGTTTTGTAGAAGAGTAGGAGGAGAACAACTGCTTTCATTGTGAAGGGGAGTGATGTAGGATAGAAATCTGTAGGAAAGCAGTCTTCATTATTTTTAAGGTTACAGTGCAACAGCTCTTGAGCAGATGATTCAGAAAGTGGGGAGGGAGGGCAAAGGTCTATGCTGACTGTGCAACAGCAATCTGGTAGGTTATTTGTTAAACAGAATGGTTAAAAATTCAGAGCATTTAGATATCCAGTTTAAAAGTGATGTTGTTGTTTGTGCTAGTGATTTAAGATAAGGGTGGCAAGCTTGTGGCTTACAGACCAATTTCAGCCCACAAGGCAGTTCTCTGTGCAGGACGTAGCTTGCTGAGCAACACCGGTAAAGAGGGAGAGGCCAAGCCATGAGAAAATACATCTCACCTGGCCAGATGACCGTAGTTTTCCCTGCTCTCTGATATTGCCCAGGCTGAACCTGGGGGCAGGTGCAATGTGAAAATAAGCAAAAAAGCTGGGGTAGGTGAAAAACTGGGTTAGGAGACAAACTTCCTAAGGAAACTATGCAGTCAAGATAGGTGGGATGGGAACCTGACTGGGAAAGCTGCTTGTGACATTGTAGTCTAGAGTCCCAGCAGGAGGCATTGTGAGAGTTTTCTTCCTGGTTCTGCAGAAGCCTGGCTCTCCTGCAGTGAGCCTTGACTGAGAATGAGGTGCATTGGAAGAGGGTTGGTAGTCATCTTCAAAGATATGCTGGACAACAAAGTAACATCTTGCGTCACTTTGTTGTCCAGGGAGCCATGCTGCTTGGCAGGAACTGACATCCCTGTGGATTTATTTCATCCTACTAAAAACACTGTGGCCACCTGTGCTCCAGCTGAAGGGAATAGCCACAGTTTTATTGCAGCAGGGGAAAGGGATGATTGCTAATTTGCTGGCAATACTTCTCAGGAAAAGCGCTACAACTGAATTTGCACCCATGATCTTAAAACTGTGAGGTTTAGTTTAGAGCAGGTGTTCTTCCACTTTTTCCACAGGTTGGTGTGACCATGCACCCTTAAGGGGAAGGAAGCATGTAAGCCAGATTCCAAACAGGCTTTCCTTGTTGGACTTCCACTAAAGTCCACAGCTGTGTTTCAGGTCATGCCTAGAGTCACCTCCTTATGTCATGAGAAGACATTAGCCCTGGCACGTTGAAGGGCTAATGGTGTTCATGCCTTGAATTGCTCAGTGTAGGCAGTGATGTCCTCTCCTCACTGGGTGGATGCTGAAATGCAGTACAAGAAACTCATTGTATGAGCCATCTCAAACCCTTGCACACCTCCCAAGGGTAAAATGGGGCTGGCTTGGCTTGAAACTGAAACTGAAGAGGGATGTGGATGTGCCCATGAATGGTAGCACCACTTGCCAAAAGCCAGGAGAACTCCATACTCAGAGGTGTTTCAGACTTGCACCCTCTGCCTCTCGGAAGGATATCCCAATGACCAGGTTGGGTATTCAGACTGTTCTCCTCTCCAGTCTGGAAGGGCTAGTCTGTTGAGAAAGCAGTATGGCATGTTGGGGGTAGAGGAGATTTTGTTGCCTGTAGCCTTTGAGCTGTAAATGCAGGTCTTTGAGCTGGGGATCCCACTGGCGCTACAGATGTGTTGAATAAAGAACTGGATGCCCCTGCAGGTTCTGAGACAGCAGTGCAATTCAGGCCTGACTGTTGCAGCTCTCCAGCTCTTGTGTGAGTTTACCTAGTGTTTTAAGGGCTCCCAAGGTGGACTTTGAGTTTCACATTGGGAGCTGTAGAACTCAGTGAGGAGAAAACAAAATACAAGTATATTTAGGTAATACAGAAGGGAAAAAGGAATGTGTTCCAGCCCACTGCAGATAGCACTTTGTGTTCTGAAACAGATGATTTCCTTCAGTTTAGCATATTAGTCACTGACTGTGTTGGGAAGGGGCCGATGTCTTCACCTCTACCTCAGTTTTGCTAGACAGAAAAGTCTTACTGCTCTGATCAGCAATGGTAAAAGGCTTAAGTTCTTGTATAATTTGTGTTTGTTTCACAATTATGTCTTCCCATCAGCAATACGTTTTGGACGAATGCCGAGGTCTGAGAAGGCCAAGCTCAAAGCAGAAATTCTAACAGGTGAAAATTATGTAGAAGATTCAGAAATGGCAGATCTCAAATCGCTTGCCAAAAGAATTCATGATGCCTACCTGAAAAACTTCAATATGAACAAGGTTAAAGCCAGAATCATCCTTGCTGGAAAAACCAATAACAATCCAGTAAGTACTTTTTCTGTTAATTTAAAATAAAACTGACAGGTACCTAAGGTGATTATAATAATTTGGTAGACACTTTAGCAAATCTTTTAGAAAATAAATATGGTAATACAGACATGAAATATTCAAAGCAAATATCTGTAGTAAATATGGTTGCTTACTATCAGAATAGTAAGAAGCTTTAGGAAAATCAGGTGATTACCTTGTAAATAGAAACTCATAACCCTAAAATGTTGTCCTTAATCAAAAATGAAGTGATATCTGAATATGAATACCTCTTGATATGGGGAGAATGGTTCAAAATTATTTTCCTATTATGACAGTGAAAAAATGAATTTTTCTCTCACAAATGCCAGGATAAGTACTGTTAGCTTGTAGGTGCTCTGCTTGACTTTTCCTTTAATCAGAATAATATTTATAGGAGATGGGGAAAGAAAACTTGAGTTTGTAATTTTTATTTACAGTGCTGACCATTTCCTCACCCAGCCTTCCTGGTCTTTTCTGTAGGGTTCCTTTGAAAGGCAGAAGCAAGCAAGGTTTTGAAGACACATTTGCTGTAGAAGTTATTTTTCTTTCAGGGTAATTTAGCCAAGGTCTACCTAATTTGATCAACTGCTTTTTGTTTAGCAGCACATGGGAGAGGATAATCCATGTAAGGACTCGCTTGTTTCACTTTATGCATATTTATTTAAGCCCTGCTGTGATTTTTGTTACTTTCATGTAGAAGTATCTTATTTTATCAGCAACTTTAGTTTCAGTAAAAATTTGCAGGGAAGAAACTTGGCATATGCCATAATGAAAACCATGTAAGTGTGGGGATGAATGTTATCAAAATTGTAAGCAAGCTGTCTTCTGTATTGTGGAATTTGGCATATAATAGTCTAGTCTAGCCTACAGCTTTCTGCATTAGAAGAGAGAGACATGAATTATCCCAGTCTTTTTCATTGCACTGGAGAAGTATGTAAAATGAGGCACAGGCTTAAACATTTTAAGGGTACAGGCTGACGTGAGCCTACAGTAAACACCACCTTTAGCTTCTCAGTGAGTGGGCTTCTGCAGAAAATCAATTTTGTGCTTGTTACCCTGTGTCAGAACTATAAGCCACAACGTGTCACATGTGGAGGAATGGATCCTAGAGCACTTAATCCCAGTTCTTGTATTTGAATGTGTGTGGCCACAGCCACAGGTCTAACCAGCCAACAGGGACCAGCACATGTGTGCCTGGGTGAATATGCACATAAAAATTAATGAAGAATGAGCCCTAGGATGTTGCAAACAGCCTGCTATCAATTTTTTCCATATGCAGGGAAGAGCAAAGGGGATTTAGGCTATTTCATCATCTCTTAAGTAAACAAACATTTTCATTTTCTTTTGACTTCCCAGCAGAAAAGCAAATTTTAAAAGAAAGGTTTTTTTGATTGGGTAATTAGCGACCCACCTGTTTCAGAACTGTGTATTAACAGCTAATTTCAGTGAATCCTAATTTTTGGCACCCTTACAATTAATTTCAGAATGAATGAGCATTTTTCACGATGACATGGTATTTTTTAATGTAGCTCCCAAGTCCTTAGCCATATCTCTTTTTTGCATACTGAACTGATGTTAAATTAAAAAAAAAAGTATATAAGCTAGTGTACATCTTTTAAAGGTTTAGAGATGTGTTGTGTTTCTTGTTTTGTTACTTCCCACTCATATCCACCTTCCCATGCAAAGTTCTGCTCTGTGTAACTGTGCTGGAATAAGATGGAATGTGCAGTAGCCAGAAACATTTTAAAATGGAAAACCATAGGAACCTGACCTGTTGGACAGTATTCTGTCCAGTTTCTCATTTCTGAAGGAGACAAGTGAATTCTGTGAGTTCCTGACAGAACATGATGTGTTCCTCATGAGCTGAGCAAAGCAGCACAAGGAAGGTGCTTGGTGTGTATGGAAATAAGTTTCTGTTCAAGGTCAGGTGCTGTGAGTTTGCTAGGCTGGGAAGCACTGGTGTTTGTTGGTTTTTTTTTTAGTGGATTGTGCTTCATTTTGGTTGTTGCCCTGCAGATATGTATCAAAATATTTTTGAGTTCTGATTGTAAGAAAGTCTGAATGCTGCTTTTGATAAAGATGTTTTTAAAAAGCGGCTTATCTGTTTGTAAAGCATGTACCTTTCAAAATAAATGGGATTATGGAAAAGACCAAATTTTGTGCTTGGGATTCTCTGTTTAGAGATGACTCAGCACCAACTGCAGCTAGAAAGTTGGAACAACTGGGACATTGTCTATGAGAATCTGATAATAAAACACAAGTGCAGGGTTCACATTCTTATGCAAATATGCTGCTTTCTATTGAAATTACTGTCTGTATTCCCCCTAGGGTACTTCAGGAAAGCATCATGGTGTGCATCAAGTGTAGTTAGTTTAGGAATCAATAGGAGTGTAGGCAGAATAACCTGGACCTCTGGAGAAGGCAATAGAAGTCTTCTGTGAACCCTGTGGGACTGGCTCTGAGGTGGATTTGTGCATCCCAAGCACAGGAGTGCTGGAGCTTTGCTGTAACTATTAGATAAAACTAAAGATATGCTATACATCTTTACATTTGACTATTTGCATTGCTGTTTGCTGAGCAGACTTGTTAGGTATTGCACTTTCTCATACACTGTTTGTCCTGATAAGAAGTATAAAAGAAGTCAGGGTTTATTGATAGTTGAGGACTGATTAGCGTGGAAGTTAAAGTTTAGCAAAATTCTTATTTTTTTAGGAAGAGAACAATTGATAACCATTATTTGGCGACTGAACTAGTGTTTTTTTTTTCTCTGTAGCCATTTGTTATACATGATATGGATACCCTATGTATGGCAGAGAAGACCTTGGTGGCAAAGCTGGTAGCCAACGGGATTCAGAACAAGGAGGCAGAAGTTCGAATCTTCCACTGCTGCCAGTGTACGTCTGTGGAGACCGTCACAGAACTCACGGAATTTGCTAAATCCATCCCTGGCTTCTCCAGCCTGGACTTGAACGATCAGGTGACGCTGCTGAAGTACGGGGTGTACGAAGCCATATTTGCCATGCTGGCCTCTGTGATGAACAAGGACGGGATGCTGGTGGCTTATGGGAATGGCTTTATAACCCGGGAGTTCCTGAAAAGCCTGAGAAAGCCATTCTGTGATATAATGGAGCCAAAATTTGATTTTGCAATGAAATTCAATGCACTGGATTTGGATGATAGCGATATATCCCTTTTTGTTGCTGCCATTATTTGCTGTGGAGGTAAGAATTACCCATTTGTTCTCTAAGGTAGTAAATTTTAATATTTCCCTCTCATGAATTAAAATTTTTAGTGGAAAAGCTTCTATCCTCTGGAAGATTCAGTTCTACCACTAAATACACTTTGAGGAATCATTATAAAATTATGACATGTATTCTTTTGCTTGTTTTGAGAACAGATCGTCCTGGTCTTGTAAATGTAGGACACATTGAAAAAATGCAGGAGAGCATTGTGCATGTACTGAAACTTCACTTGCAAAACAACCATCCTGATGACACCTTCCTCTTCCCAAAACTTCTCCAAAAAATGGCTGACCTCCGACAGCTGGTCACAGAGCATGCTCAGCTTGTTCAGATAATCAAGAAGACTGAATCTGATGCACATTTACACCCTTTACTACAGGAAATCTACAGGGATATGTATTGAGGACTTTTAGTATTTTTTCCACAATATTTAAAGACAGAGAAATACAGATGGGAGCAAAACTACTTGTACAGTTATGGGCTGTTCACTCAGCCCAGAGCAAGAAAAATCTAAAACTGGGGAACTGGAGTGTTGCACTTCTTTCGGTTTGGGATCTTTTGTCTTCTTTTGAAAAAGTGCTGCAGAAAAATACTGGTCAGAGTGCTCAATGAAGTGTCTTAAAAAGGTTCTTTAATTTGGAAATTTGAAGATTACTAAGGAATACATATTTGTATAATAAATCAGAATGTTAAGTAACAGAAATGAACAAAATTGTATTTCCTCTTGGTTTAGTCATTTTTGTATTAATATAACAAATTCAGCACCTTCCTTCCAGGTATCTGCACAATCAGAACGACAATGCACTTTCGCCTAATGGTAACTACTGAGAACTAGCTAACACTTTTTCTTAAAGCATTCAGTCTAGGTGTAGCAAATGGCTGGATATTACTGTCCTTACACTTCTAAAAATTTGAAAAGATCTTTGATCCATTGCTGCCTTAATTCCATGAAATTATATACAGCTTCATCTAGTGTTACGTTGGCATACTTAGGGTTAGCATGTTTAAAAGATGGTTCTCTTATGAAATTAAACAAAATCCAAAGAGTTATCTAAAACATAGCAGAGATGCTCCAACAGGTGTGTCTTGAAGAGTAAACATGATAAACTGATGGGACATTTTTGTTTCAAAAGTCTGTTAAGGAAATGTGAAAATATCACTGATGAAAAAGATATCGTATACCCTGTATTTTTGTAGAACTTGTAACAGCTCAGGAGGCAGTTTTGACATAAAAATATTATTTTGAATTAGCAAGAATTTTGGAGAGACTGAAAAATCTGATCCTAGCCTAGGAAAAAAAAAAAAAAAAGAATTTTAACTTTCCAGCAATGATACTGCACTCTGCTGCAGTGATAGATAATTCCAAAGGAATGATTGGATAGAAAAGGCACTGGCTTCCTCTAAACGTCTTGGCAGTAGAGTTGTTTGGACCTGTTTGCTTTTCTGATGAATACACTGCTTCAGTTTTTTACCCACTTGATATATTCCTGCTTTGGCCTCATGCATAGAAGTATTTGGTACTTGTTATCACCAGATGTTGTCCTGGTGGATGAGGTGACAGTAATGCCAAGAACAGTGTTTGTAGGTGTCATAGAATGGAAGGCAGCACAGCTGAGACTAAGTTTATCGTGTTCCTAGGAGTAAACTGATTTTTACAACAGCACTTGCTCTACTCCTGCTTCAAAAGAAGCCCCTATGAAATGGCTTCCTGACTTTGCTGCTTTTCTCAGAGAGCTGCCCAGGAGATCCAGCTGCCTGCAAGACACTCTGCTGTTTCTCTTTTGTTTCTTTGATACTGTAACTTCACACTATTACCTCCTCATTTTACTTTCTGTTTCACAACAAGGAGGTGTCAGGAGCAATCTCAGCATTTCAGTGGCAATGCTTGTTTCTATCCAGGCCCACAGGCACAGCTGGACACTGGAAAAATTACAGATTTAAAGGCACCTTGGGGTTTATCTGGGCAATGATTGTGGCAGAAGTTGTAGATGACTGTAGATATATGTGGTGTAAAATATTGAAGCACAGGCCTCAGATTTGGTGAGCATCCAGGGCGGGATAGAAACAGTAGCTGCATGTGCACAAAACTTCCTCCCCTTCCCTGTTGCCAGCAGGAAGAACACTCAAACACTCAGAGAGGAATGTTGGGCTTGCCAGGAACCCTCAGATGAGAAATGGGCTGCCTTTTGTGTCCCAGAGCAGCACACAGTGTGCTCTCAGAAACAGAGGATTTTAGGAATGCTGCTGCTTTATTCTTCCAGCCAGCCCTGTTTCACTGAGGAGCTGTGGGGTTTAGGCCATGGAAATAATTGATCTGCAATATTGCTGATGCAGGAAATTGTCAAATATCAGCCATTCTGGGATGGTGTTCTGAAACTGTAGGAACCAGCTGTTAGTTTATCCTCTTTAAAAAATGGATAACTTGAAATTCTTTTGCCCCCAAAGGTCAGATTTTTTGCAAAGGACAAATTGCAAAATTTGTATTCCATAGACTAGGTGTACTGCAGGTTCCCAGGAAAAATCAGTCACAGTCAGGGTGCATAACTGTTTTTCCAGCTCTTGTTCTCAAAAGTGGCTAAAACACTTTAGTAACACTTAAAAACATGGAATATTAATAATAAATACTTAAATTCTCAGCAAAGCTATTAAGAATTGCAACTAGAGCAACTCAGTGAAAGACATAGTATTTAGCTGTTTTAGCAGCTGCATGAGAAAAGTGCATAATTTTTTTGTTGTTTGAAAACTAGCGAGAGATTTTTTACTACTTCCCTGGACATTAAAGCTTTGATTTCTATTTTAAATTGAATAGCAGACCCTGAATGAGAAAATAAAAGAAAAAGAAAAAAAGAGAACGCATCTCTGAATTCTAGAAATATGAATGAGATGTTAACACAGCCTAAAATTCTGGATGGGTTCCACTGCCCACACTGCTGTGCCGTGCACATTCCCACAGTCACTTCAAAGAGTGGCACAGGGCAGACAATTCCCTTCCCAAGAATTAATGGACAAAAGAATTTCTCATTTCTATATTACGCTTTTAAGGAATTACATTTGCTCCTTCAGGAGATGACTACAGCAGGTTTTGGCCAAGGAGATTTTGAAGTTACTCAGTTTATGGCCTTTTTTTTTTTTTAAATTTGCAGTCCAAACTAGTCTCAGATCTATTTCTGATTGATTACTTCAGCATCTCCCCTATGTGCAGATAAATGAATAATTTAAAATACCCCATCTATGGAGGGAAGCAAGTGATTAGATTTTAGGATTAAAAAATATTAAAGATTTACCGGCTCATCAGGTACAGTTTGGATCTGATTCTTGCCAACATAACTCATTTTAATGTCATAGCATGGAAGAACTCTGGTCAGCAACCAGACCCCACAAATGGCTTAAGGCAAGAGAGAGCAGATGAATAGAGAAATATCCTGGGAAACAATGGTATGACTTGCTTAAGTTCTCAACAAACCTACAAATTACTCATTTTTGAGCATTGTTTAGGGGAAATATATTTATTTATTTATTTATTCTGGTGCCCTAGGTACTTTTTGTCAAAGGAGAAGGGGGGAAGAAAAGGAAGGTTTTATGCCAAGTATTAGGGAAATCTGATGTTCATTCTTCTCTCCTCCTTAAATATTTCCTTTAAAGCTGCTGTTTAAAAAAAGTTAGTTACTTTGTACCTTTCAAATTTTCCAATTCCACTTTTGCTTTAAACATAAACTGACACCTGATAGGAAAGTTTCCACTTACAGAAAGGACATCTTCCGCTGCATTTAAAGAATCCATATTTTGCATTAACTGCCATTTCCATGTGCCTTTGTGCTCTGATTCCAGCAGCTGCTGCAGAGCTGAAGTGCTGCCAGAGAGCAGAGTTTTGCATTATTCCTGCCCTGTGCAGATCTCGGAAATACCAGCAGTTGCACTAAGCCCGTTCTCATGAGAGAGCTGGCACAAGGCTGCACATCAAAGAGCTTATAATAAGCATCTAAACATTTGTTTGTTTATTCAAACTGCTGAAACTTGGGGAGATTTATTCATCACGAGAGCTGGGTCACATACGATTGAGTTTGAATTTCCTCATTTCTGACTGAAAGCCTGGACAAACTTGGGCCCCATCTGAGGCAGAGCAGCTGGGGGATATCCTGCTGTGGCTGCAGAGGAATAGTTTCAGTCTCTCCTAAAAAGCTCCCTGTGACTTAACTGAAAATCTGCAACTGCATTTAACAAATGCAGTTGCAGCTGTCATGGTACTGTTTAAGCATAAGGTCTGCAAATAATGGTCCTTCTCAGAAACCCCTTGTCCTTTAGGAAGTGTTGGAATGTTAGGTGGAGCGTGGTATCTGTGCTTGCTTATGTCCCAAGTGCTTTCCTGATAATCAGTTGCAGATAATTTTTGTATTTAGGTTTAATCAGCTTTATTATCCTTCTTTTACTGGAGATTTAAATTATATGTGGGTTTGATCTAAGATTATTGATATTGTTATGTGTTGTGGGAATTTTTAAATTTAATGTAATATCATTTCACGTTTCAATTTATAAAATGCAAGAATATAAATGCAAGGTATAAACTTTCACTAAATTAATTACAGAGGTGCTTAAAGAAAAATGTGTAAATTATTTAATTTAAGTATTTGTTACATACTTTATCTTGTTAACCCTTTGTACAGTGAAGAAGTATTTCCTTTTATGGGCTAAGGATGAAGGGGCTGATGTCCAAGACAATTTATTATTTATTCCTGTCTGGTCTTTGTTGCTGTATCATTTATGAAGAATTATCACAAATTCTTCAAAGTTATCAGTGTTTGGTGTTGACGTTTATAACGAAACTTTAAAATATATTTTCACATAAAACACAGACTTCCTTTTATTTAATTTTAATAAAAGCAAGTCTAGTTGAGGAATAGCTGCAATCCCAAAGTCGATTTTTTAACTCAAGTTCACCAATAGGAAATATAGTGTGTAGAACTGAGTTCATCTTTGTTTTGCAGCATGGTAGCTCATTTTCCTTTGAAAAGAGCTAAAAAGAAGCTGCATTTCACCAGTGCTGGTGTTTTCTGCAGAACTGACTTGTGGCTGGGAATAAGAACATGTACTCAGGATTATTCCCTGCCATCTGCCCTGAGGGTGACCTGCTGCTTTTAGAGATGTATTTCAAATATGATTTGGCAGCACAAAACAAAATGTTGAGGTGGCATTATTGGCTTCCCTACAGGAGGGATTTTAACTAGATTTCAGAGTCTGCTCACAGGGATTCTGTGTCTGGTACATGCAGGTTTGACAGTCTGTGCCTACAGCATCCTTCTAAGGAAATCTGATATAGGGGGAAAGATACCTTTCAAAGGTATCTACCTTTTATTTTGCTGTGTGAATCACCAAACACAGTAGGTATCACAAGCACAGTCTATTACAAATGTTCTAGATATCATTTGTACTTACTGCTTTTTATTTGTAACATATAACACCTGATTTCCTCACATTGCTGCAACTTGGCATTTTCACTTCATCAGTGTCACCACACAGGTATGTTGTCTCCTAAGGTGTTTGTGCCATGTTTGCAAAAGCTCTGCTGGGCTTCCTGTGCTTACCTGCAGCCACTTCCTTTACACTTCATATGACACAAACCCACTGTGTAACTGAGCCCACCCTAAGGAAGGCTGTTTCTTCCTTTCTTTTTTTTTCTATTGTGTTCACATTTTTAAAATCTTTTTCTGCTTCTGAAGCTGGGGTGTGTTTATTCCTGAGCTCCTTTATTGCATCAATCTTGTCGGATTCCATTGCTGTGGGTGTTTCGAAACAGAATTCCTGTTGCAAGGACCTCAGTTTCAGATGAGCTGCCTCTGCCAGGGGATAGGCAGCATGCACAAGAGACAGGCTGGACCTTCAATAAGGACTGCAAGATCAAATGTGAGGTACTTGAAGTATTTTCACTACTTGAAGTAGTAGTAATATTTTGGTATTTTCTCACGTTGGGTATGCAGGTAATCCCTGCTGTGGTAATGACACGAGCCTTATGCTCAATGCCAGGAGTTTTATGGCATTTTTTCCGCTCGAAAGACAAAAGACTGGCAGGATGGGGAAGTGCCGAGGCACTGAAATCCCGCTGGCACACCAGTCCTGTGTTGTACTCGGGGTGTGTAGGAGTGCAGTGTCACCAGGCACTGTGTGGGATGTGCTGCACAGCTGGGAGCAGGTCACTGCCCCTCCTGCAGGTGACTCACTACAAAGAGGCAGCCCATGGCTCATCCCCACACACTCAGCAGCTCTCTCCATGGAATCGCAGTGCCTTGGCCCTTTGGCAGAGGAGAACCCTGCAGGGTTTAGTTACTTCTTCAGCAGTAACGACCTAACCAACGTTTCAGTGCTATGGATGTGCTCCAGAACCCCCTCGGAGTGGTTTGGCAAAGTCTGCTTTAGCAGCTTCCCCTGAGCAGCTCCTGCTGTTCCACAGCTCTTACAAACAGTTGCTCAGAATTTTCTCTAGGAATGCAGCACCACAGCTTAATGCCCCGGGATGCTGAAGCCCTCCTTCACATCTTAAATGGTCTGTTATCTGGTAGGACACAAAAAAAGCAGTGTTGTTAATGTTGCCAAAGCCTAATCAATAGAGCTAACAAGTGTTTCATTAAATCAAGGTATCAGTATTAAAGAGAAAACAAAATAGCTTATTGTTTCCAGTCACCTGTTTTGGGTACGTTTTACTTCAGTAAATACAGAAGGTAGAATGAACACATTTCTTGCAAGTACTCAAACCTAATTCTCATGGAATGCTTGTTTCCCAGTAAAAACTACTAATTGAAGCCAAGTTCCCAAGCTTCTTTCTGTTAGAACAATGCAAATGGAACTTCCAAGCATGAATGGATGCCCTGGTCTCACAGGGATTTTTAGGAAGGACAACATATCTTGCACTTGTGAATGTTAAGTCACATCTGGCTACACACAATGATGCATTCTCAAACGTTACCAGCCTACTGATCTAGGATGAAAAAACTTGAACTAAACATTTTTTTCTTTTTTTACATTCTGATTTTTTTCTGCCTTCTTTAAAAACAAGAGGTTGAATTCACAGTGTTTGTATAGAGACTGGTAGGAACCTATGTGCTTTAATCCTTTCAGACTGAATGTAAACCAACCTAATTTGAAACACGGTTTTGCCTTAATGGTTTTAAAAAATAAAATATTTTTAAAAGAGAATTTAATGACATGTGCTGATCTTTTATCCTCAGGAAAGGAACTCACTGCAATGTGACATTCAAAAGGCAGCGTATTTGAAGCATCCCTGTGTACTGTTAGATGCCTTTTGAAGCAGGAGCAGGTGTGTAACATACCCAGAGACATTGCATATGCATTTATTTATATATATTACCTAAGTATGGTGCTGATCCACCATCCAGCTGTGATCTTTCATATTCTGATAGGTTGTATGGCTGGTTTGAGATATCCGTGAAATTCAACAAGTGCACTTCTGTGTGAAATGCAGCACTGACTAATTCAATGAGCACATCTTCAATTAAATCAGTCCGGGAAGTATGTCACAGGTAGCTGTTTTCCTTCCAGAATCTGGGGATATTTTAAGCTGGTAACAGAGTGCTGAAGTGAAAATTACAGCAGAGGAAAAAGACTCAGGTTTCTTCATCAGCTGTGCTCAGGAGCATGGAAGACCTGATGTTGAGCAACAGAAAGTACCTGAAGACCCCAATGAAAACAACTTGTAAAGGCTGTGCATCCATGAAGAGCAGGAAAGGTTGGGCATAGTATCATTCAGGATGTGAAATCACATATATACCAAAATATGATGATTCTGAGACCATAATGCTCATATTCAGTGGGAATACGAGAATGTGGAATGTTCTAACAGCTGGGCACAGATAATAGTCCATTGTCATTGCAGGAAATACCAAGTGGCACGAAGGGCAGTCTCCTTTCCCTAAAGCGTAGACCAAGGATGCCAGAAGGCATCTGCTGTGGTACCTGCTGGTTTTTCTGCACCTACCAGGTCTTCACAGCCAGGTAACTGTGAAGCAGAGGCATCCCTGACTTGGTTTTTCCTGTTGTATAATAAATAACTGAGCTTATTGAGCCAAATTAAATATTATGTAATTTTGTTCTGAGGTTCTGCTCCCTTTTAATATTCTTTCCCCCCTTCAATTCAACATAACAAGCACTTAAAGGCATGGAAATTTCTGAGGGCTTTAAATGACTCCTCATCATATCGTGAAGGCCAAAATAATGGTTATGAATAAATGAGATAACTGCTTTTCTCTTGAAAGGGCACAGAGGGAGCTGAGCAGGAAGGAAAACAGGTCAGAGAGGTGACATCCTCATCTCACTGACATCCGAACTGTACTAGGCAGGCTTTTAAAACCTGCTTCCAAGAGTACCATCTGTCATGAACAATGGGAAATCCAGGAGAAGACATATTTCAAGGTATGTTTGCTGCTGTAAACATATCCTATGATCTCACATAACCATGTTGCTTTGGCAGCTTGATTATTGAACTACAGTTCTAAGGTGGGAAAGTGCTCTCTTCAGTTGTGGGTTTAGCACAGGACGTGCCTCTGGTGTTTATATGGAACAGATACAGACACACCGCAGCTTTTAAACCATGTTCCTAGCATGAAACTGAAATATAATACCACACATATTACATCTTACACAAGTTTGGTATCACTTTCCCTGAAAGTGTAGTTTGTAACTGCAAAAAGGAATCTGAAATGTTGCCTCCTAACATGGATCTTTTTTTCCAGATTTAGAGACATACAGATATTTTATTTATTAAAGCACTTAGGGCTTGAAAAGGCTACTGATAGGTCCATTATTGCTCCTCCAGTCACTGCAAGAGACTTCAGTCCTGAACAGAGGGCACCAATATAGCAAGTTCAGGAAAAAGAAAGATTTTAGGATACTTCAATGTCCTAAACAACTCATTGAAATCATGTTGATTTCTTTGAACACAGGTTCATTCTACTAAAATGATTGATTTTTGATGTCATATTGCAAATTATATGGATGGAAGTGTAGGAAAAAAGAGATGCTCACCAAAGCACTAACAGGTTCTGAAGCAATGATCAACAGTAGCTTGAGTAAAAAAAGATGATTTTATGATTAGGGAGCATTCTAGATGTATCCTTAAGGCGTGTGACTCAGGTTTTACATAAAAGCCACCTAAATCTTAAGACAGTCAAAACAGATAACTGAAGAAGCTAATTCTTGATCTAAGCAAACTGCTGTTTCTATAGAACTTTTTACCTTTTTTACCCGAAACTGTGTTTCTGACATCCCTATTACAGCTGCAGCTTATTTGACTGGTTCAGGAAAAAATTGAGTGTATTAATAGAACTTTTCTATTTCCAGATTAACTGCTCTGAAAGTGAAAAAGAAGTCACCTTTATTGCAAAGCATACACCAATTGTATTCAGGGTCCTCTCCAGTGCTGTGCTGATATGGACTGGAAGGTTAAGTGGGAAGTGAGTGCAAGGGACTTGTAAATATTTTTATTGATTGCAGAAGCATCAGCCTTCAAAGTCTCAAGTCTCAATGCTGTGATAGCATTAAGATTACCATATTGAGAAATTTAGGTATTATATTTATGACATTTTCTCACAGCACTTTTATTTTAGACTTAAAAATAAAGCTTTAAATGTCCTGCCTTATGTAATCTTACAGGACAGCACTGCCAGATGAACAATTGGTGTGCACTGACTTTCTAGGGTATATGCTGAATTAAGCCAGATCAATCTGTTTCAGAATTTCGTAACACTGTAGGGAGTGTCAAGAGCAACACAAAGCACTAAAATAGCAAATGTGGAAATCTGGACTCAGTTCCTCTGCTCTGTGCTGTTTGGTTTGTTACTGCAAGCATTTCTCATGGTGACTGCAGGCAGCCTTCCCTTCTGGCTCCTCAGCACGTCAGAGCTGCTCCCTGGCACAGCCGGCGCTGCACGGGGATGTCTGAACCCAAGCCAAGGGCAAGGAAATGTGCTGCTCTCTCCAGTAGTAGTGAGCTGATGAAGGTCACTTCTTTAAAAGGAGCAACATGATAGTCTCCAAGCAAAGAGAGAGAAACCCCAGCCAAAGAACTGTCATTCTTGGACCTTCAAGATTTATGCTTTGTATCCGTTTTTTTTTTTGTTGGTTTTTTTTTTTTTGCAGGATTTCTGCTGGGGCTTCCTTCTATCCATGTTTTGTATTTTGACAGAAAAGGCCTTTATGTTTTCCTTCATGCGGGGGAGGCAGAAACTTTTGGAATAGAACAGATAACAGTCCTGTAAAGGAAATAACATTAATAGCAGGATACACAAAATGGAATTGCTTACGTTCCAGCCTCATTAAACTACATTTATATTTAGAATTATTCTAAAATTAATTATTCTTCCTCTAGGCTGAAATATTCCAACAATTTAACTTTTTCTTGCTCAATAATTCTAACATCTGGTTAGAGCCAACTGGGTGAAAAATAAAACCCCTAAATCAACTGTCCCACTGCTCCTGTTAAAGTGACCTTCACCTGCTCTGTGCTACAGAGAATAGCAACACACCTCCTTCAGCTGCCTTCTCCTTCCAGCACCATGCATGGGTTTCCTGGCCTGCTCACCGAATTCCAAATAGGATTTCATGGGTAAGCTGCAGCTGGTGCTTCTGATGAATTATACCTGGAGAGTGAATAAAGGTGTTAGAGATTCCATGGGTTTTACTGAAACAGCAAAGTTTTCCTCTAAGTCTTGCTTGATGAATATTTCTACCATGTGGGAGGATCTTCCAAATTCCTGCAAGGGTGGGTGAGACTTGGAGCCTCAGCACACTCTTCCTCACCAATCTCCACAAAAATGGCCTAAAGGCCAACACAAGTACCAAGTACTGGAGGCTCTCAAAACAGACCATCTTTTCCATAACTCCCAAAAAAACTATTCTTACTTCCATTAATCCATGCACTTGTATTCTCCTAGGAGACTACTAAAAAGTATCACTATTGTATCAATATCACAGAGTTTTAACTGGAGTAGTTAAATGAACTCCATTCATCTGAGACAATTCAAATGAGATTTCATCCCTTACCCTCAATAAATGTACTCACTGGTTAAAACCTAGAACCACACTTGCTACTAAAGCTTGAGCTAATGGCTCTCCTCTGAACTCTTGCTGGCAAAGTATAAAAGCTGTTGTGCACAAAGAAGGTATTTTTGCTATCCCTATTCTGTTCACAGCTCACACAGACCCAATATGTTTTTTTTCCCCAGGAGCTGTAACCAGATGTTAGTAATTGAATAGAAAGAAGCAAAACTGACGGAACATTTTAATGTATGTGCAATATAGAGTTTGAACAACTGGAAGATAAACTAATTAATGTATTATTCCTTTGCTCTGCAGTGAGACTTGACATCCCTGGCTCTCTTGATGTGCTGATTACCAAATTCCAAATAGGATTTCATGGGTAAGCAGGAATTGGTATTGATGATGGATTATTCTTGAGGATTTAAGAATGAATAGAGACATCAGTTTAGACAGAAGTGAACAAATGGATTCCCTGGGTCTTACCTAAATAGTAAAGTTTTCCCCTTGCCATGGTCACTTGCAGTTGGCCTTTCTCTGGGAACTAGGCTTGGCTGTTTCTGTGTTCCTCTCCTTGGTTTTGTTTCTTATGTCACTATCTGGGCTTTAGCAGCAGATTCAGGTGATAATTATAACACAATCACAATCATGTGACTTGGAAACTTGTCTTCATCTATTGTCCTTTTCTGCCAGGCCCCTTCTTATTCAGGAATGAGTGTGAGGCCTTAGTCTCTGAAAAGCCCTGAAAGTGGATTTCAGTTGCACAACCTCCAGAACCTATTGTTTTTTGTCTTTGGTATCCTTAATACATTAAGCTGGCAGTTTAAAAGGGGAGATTAGAATTTAACTTGGCCTGGCTGTGGTTGCTTGCATTGCCAGAAGGCACACAGCCCCCCAGCTCCAAGGCTCAGTGCTTCCAGAGGTGGCCACTGGGCCATGGCAAAGGAAGGGAGAGGCTGTTCCTGCAGGTGGGATCCCCGATGGCAAGACACAGATCCTCACAGGTAAAACAGGTGCTCAGCTTGCATTCTTTTGACTGAAATGAGTTGCCACCTAGTGCAGATTTTGGCCAACAGAACTGGGGAGATCATTGACTATGAACCACTGCACCCCTGAGCATGTGCCCATAGTCCTGCTCACAGTCCTAGGATTTTCAGCCTAACTTTTCTTTCAATGCCCTATGAATTAAACTTACCATGTAGAGTCGAGCCCTTCTTTTAAACCCTTATCCTGATACAGTTCTGTGTTTAATCAGGTGATTTTTTAATGTGTTTTCTCCCTTCCATGACCCAGGGAGGAGAGGGCCATTTCAATTCCAAATTTAATAGTCCCAATAGAGCCAAAACAGCTGCCAAAGCATGCTGCCATAGCTTATTTCTGTTTTGACATTAATCCTGTCTAAATGTAATATATACATACATACACACGCACACACACACACACACACACACACACACACACACACACATATATATATAGGGATGGTATCTTTACCACAATATGTAAAGGAAAGGCTCTGCCCATCCCTATCCAGGATTGACCCCACATGACTGGAAGTTGAGTGGGAAGCAGCTGTAGTATTACATTTATCACTTAATACCTGCAATCATGTCTGAGGTCAGTGCTCAGTCACCTTCTGCTGAGGTGAGCCATGAGGGATGAAACTTGCTCCCTTTCCTCCTTTATTCAAAAGCCACTTTTTCTCCATGTCTTTAGAAAGTGTTGCAATAAAACAGAAGTAATTATTTTAAATTACTAATATGGTCAGATTATATAATTTCCTCTCCCCTTTTCTGGAAGGGTAATAGGAAGAAGGGTATCAACTTGTCCAAAGACTTTTAAAAGCATTTCTATTATCTTTCTTTTTGTGTTGTTTTGACATGTTTTAAGACATTACAGATAATCATTGGAATTATTCCCAGTTGGATCAGAATGAATGGCACTTACCAAGGCAGTCTGATAAAAGACTTGAGCAGGGAGGTACAGGCTACAAAACCATTGAAGTAAATTAACTGAGTGAAACTTCAGGGGATATTTGGAGATATTTAAGTTTATGAACACTATACAGAACAGCTGCTAAGTCATGGCTTATTGGTACAGCAACTGTAAGGAAATACACTTCAGCTAGCATGGGTTGTCTCATGAAAACCCTAAAATCTGATCTGTCTCTCAAGTCCCCTTAGGTACAAAAGCTAACTAAAATCCTTTTGCCAAATCCAAGGTCAGAAAAGCCTTAATTTTGCCACACGTTAGCCTAATACTATTCTGAATTACCACAATTTAAAAAGCAACCTGTCACTAAAACCTTTCCAATTGGTCCAGCTTTTTTGCAAAGAGGCCCAAGAAAGTATGATTTTCTTCAGCTTAAATTCCTATGTTTCAGCATTAACTCAGCTCAGGAGTGAATTGATGTACTTGGGTCAAGCACAAGCAAGAACCACAGCCAGTACAGAGATATTAATCTACCTTTGTCTCTCTCTATTCCCTTGGATAAGTTTTTACTTCTCTGGACTTCTAATTTTCCTTACCTGAAGAGGAATAGTATGTGTTTACTTACTTTGTGGTGTGGGTGTTTAAAACACTAATTATCATTTCTGCAGATCTCTTTTAATGTTACCTAAGCAGTATTGCTAAATTAATTTTGAAACCATAGTCATATGTGTGATTCACTATCTGCCCTGGCCAGTTTGGTAAGAAACTTATTCTCAATTATTTACAATCAATGTTTTACTTCGAGTGATACCATCAGAGGAATCTTGAAAACTCAGATAACAAGCAGTAAAATGATTGACAAATTTCCACAACAGGCAAAAAAAGCAGGGCTTTCAAAAAGATTAGAAGCTTCCATTAGCTCACTGGAAGTATCTTCCATTCATTGCCAAGGCCTAGGGCACAGATCCTTTCCCTGACAAAGGCCTCAGGGCCCTGCATCACAGTCTGGGAGAGGACTGGTCACCCTGAGGCTCTGCATGAGCCAGTGAACAGCAGGAAGACCCCAAACCCAAAATTCCCCATGGGAACAGGTGGACAGACTCTAGGGGTATAAAAGCCCAGGGATTCCTTTGTTTGAGGCCCCTCCCAGAGGAAGCAGCCTGAGCTGTTCCTGCTGCTGTACAATTCAATTATTAAACCCTTTTTCCTGAAATTTGATCCCTGACAAACCTGGGTAAGAAGTTTCTTTAACAAGGAAATAAACCCAATCAGGAAAAAGGTGTTACTGCATGCTCCTCTTAGCCCATCCTTGGTGCTGATTGCCACAAGTCAGCATAGCAACTAAAGTGAGCCAAGTGTGCCAGTATCCTCTGGCTGTGTCTGCCCAGCTCCCAAAATCTGAGACTCACAGCAAACAAAGGGGCCAGTTCTGCACCGAGAAGAAGGAATTAAGACAAGTAATTTTACACCACCTTTCTGGACTACACTCAGATTTCATCGTTTAAGGTTGCCTTCCAGCTGCTACTTAAATTCATTCTTCCTCAGAGAGTAAGCATGGCATGGTAACAACTCTCTTCCCTGCTCACTTTAAACATTAACTTTTGCAACTAGGATGACAGCCCTGTGCTGTGAATGCAAACCTAACAATCCATGGACATTTATAATCTCTTTACAGAAAAAAACCCCAGCTTTCTACTATTGTGTGTGATCTATATTGCCCTTGCATTTCCAGGTGTTAAGAAATTAGAAAAGAGCACTCCTTGTGCTTGAGAGGCTGGGCTGTGCTTATCTGTAAGTAGAACACTCACAGTTGCTGATCATTTAAATTTGATACTGAGAGCTTCATCTGTTGGAATCCACAAGAACATGCAATTACGTACAATTAACATACATGTAGTGGTAGGACAAGGGGGTTTGTTTAAAAATTGATTGTTTGGAATTTTGTTGCTTGATCTTTCTCTGGCAGGTCACCAGGACTGGAACAAATATAAATTATTGAAGCAGCTTGTTTTGCTTGTAACTTACTGTACCAACACACACTGCTCTGCTACACAAACTGCAATGAGACCTAATGATGAGGAACTTGTCCTTGTCAGGGGTGAAAGGATCCTTAATGACACAGGCTTCTTCCAAAAGCCTGCAGAAGAATAACTGCAGGCTTTTAAGTGTATTCTTCACAGTAGGGGATGTTTAAGAGGGGGAAATTGTGGAGGCTGAAAAGTTATCAGCCCTTTGTACTTTATTTGCTCATCTTGCTGTTGTACATGAGGCAATGCAGCAGCTCTGCAGGTCCTTTTCTCTTCAAAACCTTCAATTTTGCAGCTGCTTTAAGTCCTATACTGTACTTTCTATCTCTTGCAAAAGCAGAACAACTGGTGAGTCTCTTGGTGTCATCTAAGTTTTTTTCAGTGCTCTACCTTAACTATCTTCCATTTTTTATAACAGGCATTCCTTAGCATGGCCAACTTCAGTGCCTTGTCAAGTCACCATTTCAATTGCACAGCTTTTAATCAGAGGTTCTCTTCCAAAGCTGTATGCATGTGAGTATGAAATACAAAGGTTTTACTGCTCTTGGGTATGTTGCTGCTGTAAAGCTGAGGTCCCCAGCTCCTGAAAGCAGGAGCTACCTGCAGAGAGCCTTGCAGTTACCTCCAGTGTGCTTAACTTTATGTCACAGACTATACTGCTTGCTCCAGGGTGTTGAGGGAATACATTTATTAATAATTTGGCAATCTGCTTGGGAAAAACTACAGCTTTATTTTTTCTGGGAGCTCCAGGCAACATAATACAGAAGCCAGCTGAGCGTCTGTCTGCATAGGGCATGCAGCAAGGGCACCTGGCTTACTCCTGAGCTTACATAACACTTGGATTATGGGAATAATATGGATAAAAGGTATTTGGTCAACTTGTACTGCCTTCTCCTTGCACACAAAAGTGTGTGCAGGAGTGTGCCCAGCACTGTGCTCCTCTCTCCTTTTTCTGTCCACTCAAATAGAAAATGATTTGGCCAGAGCCTTCCACTATTAGGAAAGATCAGGCATCTTATCGTGGCAGATTACTCTGACAACAAGTGCCTAGAATACAAAGACAGGATTGTTTTTGCAAAGCTCCCCTTGCAGGATTCCCAGCCCTCATCAGTGCAGAACCATTTGACAAGGCCCCCTGTCCAGCACATTTCCTGCAGCACTGCATTTGGGATGTGTGAGCAAGTCAAGAAAGAGGGGGTGTGAAGCTGTTTCTTAAAAGTATCTATAGAAGTGTGATGCTTCAGCATTATTCTTTTGCTTTTGGCACCTGAGCAATCCATATAAAGCTGGGGTGTTAACTCTGAGACTGGAAAACCTAAATCAAGATTCACATTCAGACTCTTCAGGAATGGACTTGATCAAAGGTGAGCCATGGCTCTGCTGAGTGGAAGAGGGAAAACCAGTAGCACTGTGGGGTTTGGAATGATAAAAAGACAGCTGCCCAAGGACAACAGCCCCAGCAGGTGGTGATTAACAGCTGTTTCCATTCTTTAAGAAACTGAGCAGTCATACTGGGGTGAAATGCTGAGTACACGCCTGACTTCCAGCTCCAGAGAGTTCCTGAACGTGTCTGCCTGATGAATTTGTTGACTATGATGGCCTCCACCAAGCTACTCTTGCATTTAAAACAAAGTGCTTTATTTTATGGGGAGTTTAATGTCTGCAGACAAAGCTGTAACTGCATAATTCCTGGTCAAACTATCCCTACTTAGTAGAGAGAGAAAAGACTTTGGTCCCTGAAAATATAAATACATAGTGAGCATCCACACACCCTGATGTCACAGGGTCTGACAAAGGATTGTCCAATCCACACAAAAAAGCACTGCTATTCAAAACTCCACATCATGCCATATAGCTCTTAAGAAGTGTTTTTGCCATATACATTTCATTCATGCTGTGTGTATGTATTGCTCAGCTGAGGGAGGCTACAGTCAGGGAAGGGCTATTCCCAGAAATACCAGGCTGGCAGTCAGCAGCATTCTAGCAGCAGTATTCTAGCAAGAAAATATTGGTACAGTAGAGTTGTCAGTGGGGCTAGGAAATAGGTTAAATACAGATTTGTGCATGGTATTGGAGCAAGGTACAAAAAATGTTGTTTTTCCTACCAGCATTGACAATTTTTAATATTCCTTCCCCTTGGAAAAAAGGAGATCACTTTAAGTACCAAGCCTCATGTTCAGGGTCAGCAGAGCACATTGGGCTCATGCAGTGCACACTACAAGGATTCTAATGGCCATAGCAGAAATGAAGTCTGTGATCTCAGAGATGGAATGTGAGTTTGGTGACGTCCACCCATAATATGTGTACGGGGCTGATAACTCACACAGTTCACATTTGAACTTGCCTGGTATCTGAACTTCTTTGGGAGCATCGATTTTTAGGCTACCTGCAAGAAATACACACAAAAAAAAAATCTTTTAGCTTCAAAATGCAATGCTGGGAACATATCTGCAAGAAGATTAAAGTGACCTGAGACATCTCGCTTTGCAAATTAAAACCCAAAGGAAAAGCGACAATTGCTGACCTTGATTAGCAAATATGTTCTCCCAAAACAAGTTCGTTTCCCATGTCCCAGTTAAATTTTCAAATTCCTTAGACAGTTCTGTAAACTGCAGACTGGGACCCTAACTATAAAGTTCACCTATTAATTTGGAACACCCGTGAAGTAACTCAGGTGACAAAGCACACGGCTGTGGTCTCAAAACTCCTCTGCTCAACTGAGGTCTATAGTCCCTAAGTGCTGCCCAGGACAATGTTCCCTATCTGCTGCTATGCAGAATTCCAATCCAGTTCTGCAATGCTCATCTCCTCCCTCAACCTGGAGCCATGAAAGGGTTTGGCACCTCACTCAGGAGGCAGGTATCAGGAAGGTAAGTGTTGCAAAGAAAAGACTGTGTCTTTTTCTTTGCTTCTGGTTCACCTTGGAATAGAGTTTTGGAAGCTTACCCCTGTCTCCCTGTTCCCATCTGGCTTTCTATGGAAATGAGGCCAATGGAATCACCCTGTACCTTGATAAAGTGTTGGCCCATTCCAGCCACAGGGGACAAAGGAGCAGACACCTTTAAAAAAGTTTAGGTACTATAACTTTTGTGAAAATAGGCAGAAGGGGAAGACTGCTTTATCCTCCTGGAGAATACCCATATATTTTTTTATTAATAGGAGAATCTGCACATAGGAAAGTTATTGTCCATCCTTCTGACAGACTTCAGGCCTCAATACAAAGGTATGGCCATCAGTCCCAAGATAAAACACGTAGGAAGTCATGTTGCATCAGTTTTGGTGCTAACAGATCACTTGTTTTAAATCCTGGCCATTGATTTACATTTTGGGAGCTTATTCTTCACCAATACCACTAATACTAGTTGAGAGTCACACCTTCAGCTTTTTCCAAAAGTGTGGTGTGGCAAGTAGGTTTTTAGGATTGATTTTAGTCTTTATCAACAATCCTATCAAGCACAGCTAACCATGTGCATGCTCAGAAATTGTACCATTCCAGGAAAGAAACATGGTTGCTTGTTTGCAAACCGGGTATCTTCGCTCACCTGCATCATTTTCTTGTACAGATAATTCACCTTGCAATTATCAAAACTACAGCTTTTAGCTAAAAACCCTCATGTTTTTCATGGTACAGTGTTCTGCTGCAAACCAGTCAGCTTTTGGAAGAGAAGCGGGGCTGGTGTCAGGCTGTCAAGAGGTGAGCACCAGGAACCTGGGTTTGGGTGATATCTCAGCCAGTAGGTTGTGTGTGTTCCCAGCTGGGCACATCCACAGCCTGCCAAAGGACAGCAGGGCACTGCCACTCCTCCAGCTCTG
The DNA here is from genome assembly GCA_003676055.1 of Chloebia gouldiae. Lineage (NCBI taxonomy): Eukaryota > Metazoa > Chordata > Aves > Passeriformes > Passeridae > Chloebia > Chloebia gouldiae. The sequence goes on along the minus strand of QUSF01000091.1, from coordinate 543,135 downwards.
CAGCCAGACCCCTTCCCTGCAGAGCTGATTCAGTTCACTAAGCCCACATCCCTAATTATGCTTCAGCTCAGGAGTTGTCTTTGGGAACAAACTGCCTGGCTATCCCTCCTTACCACACATGTTTGCACCACAGAGCAGTCTCACAGCACATAAACCAGAGGGTTTCAGAAAAAATAATCCAAAAGTTGTGCTCCAGAAGCACATCCAGAAGCACCTAACACACTCCAATCTCAATGGCCAGCTGGTGGCCATGCAGCCTACAGAGGTGATCTAAAACATCCCGAAACACAGAGAATGGGCAGCTGGTATCCAACACCCAGCACCTTGGTCCATGGTTTCTGTCTCACTAAATCACACTAGTTACTAATGCAGTGACCAAAAAAAAAACCCAAAAAAAACCCCACTTTTTATTTTTCTTCTTCCAATATTTTTTCCTTATTGCTTTTAATGAACTAAATTGTCTTGCAGAGGAATCCAACAGCTGCTAACACTACCACAAGGTAAGAAGCAGAACTGCAGCACCAGCAGAAAGGCAGGGCTGAGAGGAGGAACCTGCACATCCCTCTTTTGGTGACGGTAAGCTGCTATTTCTGCTTGCCCGACAGAGTGAAACTGAATCCCCAGAGACATCTGCTGACAAGGTGAACTAGGGGCAAGGTGAAGCAGAGGGTGGGCTACTTGTATCTAATGTTTCAGAAGAACAGGGAGATCCCCACAGGTTACAGAGGCTTCATGACAGACATCCAATTCAGAAAGTCCTAGCCTGTTAAACCCTGAAACCTAATTTTGGAAATAATCTCCCTTACCTCATCACTCCTTTACCACCAGCCTCTCCACTGCCATTCCTGGCATTCCAGTAGCACAGAGTTCTTCAGATGTAACACAAATGGGGCTGGACACTGGACTTATAAATAAATTCACCTTGAGAACACCTTAGGAAGTTATTTTTTTCACAAATTATATGACCCTTGGATATGATGTGTTTTCCCTACCTCACAGGGACTATTGACAGCATTTAATTAACTCAAGTGTTTTCAGATTTGTCACGTAGTTATATGGCATGTACATGCTATCTGTGTCTCCCTGTATATTGTAATTTGGATTCTTCACACTGCACTAACTCAGCTAAGAAGTCTACTTTTTGAATCCTGCATTTTAGGAGCACCAGCCAGGTCCCCCTGACATATCTAACTTTACCTTTTCTGCAGGTACCCAGCAGCAATACCAATATATGCACTTGACTGAATGAGATTCAGATCAACACTTCCAATTTTTTTGTAATCAGTCTTCCTTAAAAAGAAGAAATCATTAACCCCAAAGGAGTATGGAAAGTCACTTGAATCAAACTGAGAAGACTATAATGCTGACTTTTTCTTTAAAATAGCCAAAACCCCAAGAACCACAACAACAAAAAAGAAGTATTTATGGCAGTGAGGGTCATAGACTTTGGAATGGATATGTCCTGATCCCAAGTTAAAATAACAGCCCTGGGTTCAGAGCTGAAGTACGTTAGATATAGAAACACCTGCTCTCTCACAGACCATCGGCATGTAGAACATTGAATCTGTTCAGTGCCTACCACTGGGAAGGAATGATAGCTATGTACAAACACATTTTTGGCTATGCCAGTTGAAAAGCATATGATCCTGCCTGCAAGGCACAGATGAATTTATGATGCTTTCCATCTTACTCCCAGCTTACAAGTCACTGGTAGCAGCTGTACCAAGTTTTATTTCACTGGGAACATCATTTGTCCTGAGAACTTGTCTACACATCAGCACTTGGGAAAGTTGAGGTTCCTAACTAAAGGTGTGAGGTTTATGCACAGATTTCAGAGTGAATGCTCCCATTCAGAAACAAGGTTTGCTATACAACAAAGTAAAGCCATTTGCTTCTGAAGGTATTTAATGTCAAGTTTATGCATGTGCTTCACACCTTTAGTCTGAATTGCCAAGCAGACAAGTCCTGAGACACACTTTCTCACAAACAGCTGCTTCCAAAAAGTTCATTTGCTTTGAATAACCATGGCTTTATGCCATAAATTCAGCTGAGCCAGACGAAGGTTTATCACATGGGTCAGCTCATTGGTTTGGCACTACATGCCATCTCAGCAGGATGTGACAGTGTGCCAGGTGTTTGTCTGCCCTCCAGACACGTGAAGCAGAGTGAGAACTCATTTCTCTGTAGCAAACCAGCAGCAGGATAAAAGACCTCTTGAGGAGAATGTCTGGAGCACTAATGGCTTCTTAATAATGACAGACAAATTTGTGGCTACGAGCAACCCAAATCATCACCAAGTGCTACCACTATTTTTTTTTTACCTTGGAATGTTCTGAAGCAGCACCATTTCCTAGTAACACATCACAAGTCTGTCTGGCTGACACACGCTGAACAGGTCTTTGACAACAGCTTGTCTAGAACTGAATCCTGCCCAAGCATTTTCCACTCTGACTGAAAGCCACAAGATATTTTTAATATATCTTTACTTGACACACATGCCCAGCTCTTCTGGAAAAAACACAGTTATCCACATGCTTGGGTAACCACTGAACTAACACGTTCCACAGAAGCCTGCTAGGTCAAGCCTAGAGTGCTGCAGGATGTGTGTGAGACTGGCTCACACACCCTGGCAAAAGGTGAAGCACACAGATTTCACTGCCATCGTAAGTAAATAACTGCAGTAAAAGAAAGACATGGGCTAGGTAGTGCTGAAAGAGTGTTTCTCTGTGCTGTCTGCAACTGATACCTGATACAGACATGGGGAAATGGCTCTCAGTCCAGTTCTCTGGAGACTCCTAAAGACTTCAGGGCAATTCTGATCGGAGCACTCTGCTAAGAGGCCTGGAAGGCATGCCAGAAATCATAAATCACCCTTAAATCAGGGTCAGTGGCAAAGTAGTAGCACAGGTAAGTAATCTGATTTTCTTTGCTTCAAACCTCCTTAGCACAAGTATTTACAATGCATAGGTTAAGCCTCTCTTAATCCTGCCCAGGAGACTCCTGTATTTCTGAGTCATTGATAAACTAGAGAAACCATAAAAGAAACACAGTATCTATAAACAGATACAGACTTTGATTTGAAAGGCTGTCAGATAAAACCAACACTGACACACCCTTAATCCACTCCTACACAACCCTTGTTTCTTTTACCTGCCAGGATTTTCCTGCAGTATTCACTGTTGATGACAATAATCTATAAAAATACTCACAGCTCAATTTTCTACAGATAGGAGTGCTCTCTAATACAAGGGCAGTTCATACCCTGGCATGTGCCACTGTTTGGTGTGACAGATATTTAAACACACTTCAGCACCAGCAATGCATTTGCCTTCTTCAGAAAAGCAATCTGCTTCCTAATTGATCAGGCAACAGATAAACAGCAGAACCTTCTGACTTGCTAGTTAATCCCCAGGTGAACAACTTTCTTCCTCCTGATCCTTCATGCTACAGCCCTGAAAGCATGTTTAGGTCACCTGTGGCTGCTTCCCTGCTCTTCCTTTGAGGTGATTTACCTTGGGTTCAGCATGAATTAGCCCAGGACTGTAATTTCACAAGGTGTGAACAATCAGAACTTTCATCCTTACTCACTCTCCCAAAGATCCCTTGATTGAATTAAACCTTGATTTGTTGCAGCACCCTTTTTCCCCAGGAGGCTGTGCTGGCATTGCTATGCTTTCTCTGCTTGGAAGGAACAGAGATCCCTGCAGGCTTCCTTCTAGCCATGGGTCATAGAGCAGGGCCCAAGCCCCACTCCTGAACAACAGCTTCCATGGATTCCCCATGGCAGCAGCAGGATAAACAGTCTAGGTGGTCACAGATGTGAAAGCCAGTGTGTGTTCTGAACAGCTGTATGGAAAGAGGAGTAACACAGGTAAATCAAACCCCTTCCTTAGGTAAAAAGGCTTTCTGAACACATGATGAATCTCAAGAAGTCATCTATACCTATGATGCATCATTTAACAAAGCTGAGACACCCACACTCAACAAAAACTAAGCCCAAGTGCCCCTTACTAAGAGATGCCTGCTCTAAATTAGGCAGCATTTAGTAAGAATCTTAAATTAGGTGGGTATGTAAAGGTTCACATGGAAAGGCTGCACAAGGCATCATCTACCCATAACACAAAAGATCCAATTACTGAAGTGGTGCTGAAGTGATCATCAGTTCTGGATCACAGAACTGTTATTCTTCGCCAAAATGGAAAAACCAGACCTGAGGTCAGATTTCATTAAATCTCCTGGTTCAACCACAGTAAAAACATCAACCTACAGCAATAGTAACCCTCTGTTCTGAACTCATTTTGTCTCCCTTCCAAATTGCAGCTCCATATTAGAAATTTGTTAAACTAACAGCCATAGTGGGGAGGAGCAAGTTGCTCTATTAATATATAAGTGATGACCATTACTTTTTAAATTGTCCTTAAAAAAAGTTAAGTGCAGGGGCACACATGTACCACTGAAAGTATCAGCTTGGTTAAGCAGAACCTAAACTTAGTGCAATACTTTCCAACAGAGTCTAAAAATAGGAACACCAAGATTTTGTGGAAATACAGGAGGACAGGCTAACACAGTATTTCAGGAAATAAGACACTGCTATTTGACATAATCCTGAAAGGAAGAAATACAGCTCCAGTGATTAATCTCCCTACAGAAAGCAAAGTTGGGACTATAAGGAAAGACTCAGCCCCAGGACATGGGCATTGCATACGACAATGTCCATGCTGTGCAGCTGGTGCCCACTTTCTCCTGTGACCAGGAAGAAGTTCAGCATTAACATACTTGAGAAAGGGAATTTTTTTCCAATAAAGCATGACTGCATCTCTCAGTTTGTTAAGACTGAGCTCGAGTTGAGGACTGCAGAATGAAGAAAAAAAAAAAAACCAAAAACAAAAACAAAAAGAAATTATCCAGAAGGAAAAGTAAACAAAACTACCAGAGGGGTGAGGTGTGAAGAGTGCCTCACCCCTCTGGTATTCCCAGCTTCAGGAAAGCCTGGGAATAAAGACAGGCATGTCCCTGCTATACCTAAAATTTCCACATGTACATGGCCCAGCACATGTTCTGCAGCCATGCTCATTTGCTCTGGGACATATTCCTCAAGGTTTGTTATCCCATCTAGTTTGAACAGGAGGCACAGAAAAGCAGCAGAGATTCTCTGGCACTACATATGATGGAGCAAAGCCCACAGTCACCCAATGCTTAAAAAGATATTTTCTGGAGTGCTTGCTGGGAATTGTCACAAAAATTTGCAAATTTCTTTGTTCCTTCTCTTCACACCAAGGTCACTTCATTGGTTACAGCTTACAGTGGACAGTTAGCAGCTTCCAAACCTCCTGACATAGACCTATGTCAAATTGCTGTCTTCCAGCCAAGTAGCAATATGGAACAAGGCGAATTCAGGCAGGCACAAGACTTCCTGAATTTTTAGCCATATTTTCAGGTTACTCTGTTTGCCTCTGTCAGAAAGACTTGGCTTCCCAACTAGTACTTGGATTACTTTGCCTAAAAAATATGCAGGTACTGAGGCTGCACTTGATGCATCAAACAGGTATCAAGGCCACTACAGGAACCACTTCCATAATTCTCTGCAGGCCACAGAGAAATGTGTGCTCTTAGACAGGTGAAGACCTGTTTTATCACTGAGTGCCAGGCCATTCCTTTTGTGTATGCTCTGTACCCTGCACAGTCTGTTCTCCAGAGGGTCTGTACTTATGCTCTTTTCTTCCAGAAGTTCTTTTGTACAAATTTACTTTTCTGTTCATCACAGGTAAAACAGAAGAAAAATGGCTTTTTCTCATATGACAAATGTAATCATGACTGGAGCTGTGCCGATCCTAGAATTCACTATAACCAGAGTGGACTGCTCCTCCTGGGTCACATGCTAGGAAGGCAGAGGTGTAAAATTTTCACGGTTCTGACTTTTTACCCAAGCAGCTTAAAATCTACTAAGAATTGGCAGCATCCTCAACATGTCACAGGTATGTAATAAACTTTTATTTCGCTTTAGATCTTTATCTGTCCAGTAAACACAGAGAGGTCTGACTAAGATTTCACTAAGATTTCTACTGTGGGCTCACAATAGAGCTAATTAAGCAGCAAAGCTGATGGGGTCTTGACAGAAATTGTATGTTGCCCATGTTTTTCAAAGTTTATCAAAGAGCTAGTTATAGGTCTAGGTAGGTAAGACTTAAAAACACTGTAATGTTTTATGCCAGATTTAAATGTGTGCTACCCTTCTGCACATACACATGGCTCCAAGCATGGTTAATGAGTAATTACTTCACTCATGTTGGGAAAATTATGACAAAATGAACAAACAGCTGGGGGAGAAGATGTAGTGCGAAGTTACTATGGCCTGTAGTTAAAAGCAGCCTTCAAAGGAGGCAGCATGCTTCAGGTGTTAAATGGGCAGCAAAAAGGAAAACAGAAGGAACAGGTGAAAATGTTTTCACCAGGCTCTGACAAAAGAAGCAAAAACCACTTGCCAATTCTTGATTTTTCCAGGCCTGGACTAAAGAACAAAGAAGCCCAAACCATTGCAATCACATAGCTAACCCATTTCTTGCTTAATTCAAATTTCAAGTTTTGCCTATCTATTGGGAAATTTGGGACTTTTTACACCTTTTTTTGGTGTAGTGATTTTTGTAGTAGTAAAACCACTGATTTAGTCAACAGATCAGCGCAAAGGTGATGAAGAGGCTAGAGAGCTTGGCACCTCAACCAGCCTGGAGGGCACATCTCCATTACAAGTCCCTTTACCAGCAGAATCCAAGCATTTTCCTACAACTCTTATCAAACAAGAACCATCTTTGGTCTGAACACCCTCAAACCCCATTTTCTGTTCCGTCCCGAGCTCCTCTTTGCCTCCCGATTTCCGTTTCCCGCCGGCTCCAGTTCCCTCCGGCGCCCATTTTCCACCCAGTTCCCGGGACTACCCCTTTTCCCCGTTCCCGGTTCCGTTCCCGGTTCCGTTCCCGTTCCCACCCGGGGCGGGGGCGCGGCGCGAACGCGTCCTGCGCGCCCTCCGTCCCTGCCCGGCTGCGGGGCGCGCCCGGCGTGCGCGGGATGCGACCCAGCCGGGATGCGACCCAGCCGGGATGCGACCCCAGCGTGTGCCCAGCCCCCGGCGCGGCCACCCGGGCGTTCCCAGCGTGTGCCCAGCCCCCGGCACGGCCACCCGGGCGTTCCCCGGGATAGACAGGTGTTTCCAGCCCTCCGTATTTTTTGCTCTTGTATCAGGATGCGCTCAGCCAGAGGTGAGAGCCGTGCTCAGCACGGCGCTGGCTCCTTGGGCATCGCCTCTGCGAGCTGGGCAGAGGAGTTGATACTGCAGTGAGATACAAGGTTATGCTTAGCCACAAAGTTTGGGTGAGAGAAATATTTTGAAAGCAGCTTCTATTTAGGGACTGGCTGTAGTAGAAACTGTTGAGATTCTCAGTGGAATATGCAAAATTTAATAGCAGTGATAAAAAGACAAGGTGCTGTGTTAATCCTTTAATGAAAATGAGTGCATTTATTTTAATTTTTGCCCTTCTCAGCATGTTTGCTTTCATCAGCTTCCAAATGCTGATATTGCTTACTGCCTCTGACATCAGCAAGTTTCAGGTATCTCTCTGAGTTTCTTCAGCTGAGTTAATCTCCACATGCTTTTCCTGAGTTACCCATCTGATGTCTTCAGAGTATTTTGGACGAATTGTGCTTATAGCTGAGAAAAGTAAGGATTTCAGAATTGAATTGAAAAACACGTTCTGAAGAAAGGAGGTTCCAGATGCTATGAGCCACTCTCGGGAAGTCTGGTAGCCATAGGACAAACCATAGAGCACAATGAAGAAGGATGAGAGCACAGTTATGCTCAGAACCAGGCCCCAGGCCACAGGGACACACCACCAGCACAGCAAGGGCTCAGTGTCCGGGATCTTGCGAAGCTGCCTGATGGTAGTGCTTAGGCTCCTTCCTTTGGAAAAGATGCCCCACTCCATGAAATTGAAAGTTGACTTCTGGGACCTTGTACCCATCTCAGCGGAATTCGCAGCTGCTGTTTCCTCCTCTGTGTCAATTACATTTGCATCTTTTTCAGATATTATGCAATTATTCCAGTACATAGAATCTACCTTTGGGTACATCTTAGTCACAACAGGAGGAGGATCCTTCCGGGAATACTTAAATAAGGCAATTATTAACATTTCCACTGGGAGGGTAAGCAAAGCACATTCAATTCCTACTGTTATTGATCTCAAAGATCTCAGGTATATTGGAGTTTCTTCATCCTTTTCAGCATTAAAGAACATAATATTAACAAGCAAGGTGAATAATAATACTGCTAAAAATGTAGACAACCTTTGGAACCTGGTGAAAGCACCAGCCACAACAGGAGCAAAAATCGATAGCCATAGATGGTACTCTGTCAGTCTCCTGTTAAAATTAATAAGAAAATAGTCAAATTTGGGGAGAGGTGTCTGGGTGTCTATGACAGAAAATTTCCAGTCTTGCAAGGGATTGTCCTTGTCAAGGAAAAGCCATTTTCTGCACAGAAAGAACCAGACCTTCCTGGTGGACATGTCCTCAACTTCAGCTCTGCTTAAGAACCAGGTTGGAGATGTGCCATCGTTATTGAGCCTGACCCTGAAGGAACGAATATCTCCCAATTTTCTCGTAGTAGTTATCAGAAAGCAATCAATGCTTCCCCGTTGGAAAGCTGGAGAAGGCTGGTGCCATAAACAACGGAATTTACTCCTGCCATACTGGCCGATGAGCTGCAGAAAGACCTCTGCTTTGGTCCCAGCATTCCAGCGACTGCCTGTGTACAAAGTGACCAAAAAGCTCTCTTCATCAGAGGCCTCATTGTCTGGCAGAACGATAATGTACTTGATCTCCTTCTCAACCCTGTCTCTTCTTATAGCCCAACAGCACAAAAGCAAGTAGATGGCAAAAATAGAGAGCACTGTTACGAGGGTCAGTGGGTTTTTAGGTATGTCTGCTATCAGGTTTCTCCCCAGATCTACTGTGTTGGGAAGAACTACTACTTTGGCTGCCAGGAACTTGATGTTGGATGCTGGAAGAGCTGACAGACTCCTGCCCTGCTGCATGGAGACACAGATGCAGTGTACCTTCTCCCAGTCGGTCAAGGGACCAACCACGCATGTCTCTTTGCTCCACTGACTTTCAATCCCATTCAGAAATAGGCACTGGTCATTAAAAATGTATATGCTCACCACTTTCCGGTTTGGGTACCTTAAGATATAGCGTGTCTCCAAGACAACAGAGATGTTCTGAGTGTCTAGGCCACTTTTCTGCATAATGCTTTTCAGCAGGGACTCTGGGAGACAGACTATATAGGGACCTGTAATGCTACATTCAGTAGGGATTGTCGCATTTCCACTTGCAACTGTTGGCATGTCGTGAAAAGCAGAAAATGAGGCCACAGGCTGAGCATGAGTAAGATTGGTACCTGAAAATACCAGCACCTTGAAAGTAACTTTTAATTTTGTGAGGATCTGGAAGTATACGTTCATGGTAGTTTTACTGATCTCAAAACTAAATCCTCCAATTGTGTAAGCTTGTGCTTTATCGGGTCCCAATACTAAATGAAAAGTTACAACTCCACCTTTCCTGGGAAGAAAAATGTCTGCTCTTTTAGGCATGAATAGAACTAGTTCCCCATTAGCCTTATTCTCTGCCATTTTAAACCCTATGACCATTGATATAATATCTGATGTGTGACCTAACCATGGGAAGGGGCTCTCATCAAATTCAAAAACGGCAGTGGAAAGCACAGTATCTGGGGCCATTCCTGAAACATCTCTTTTTCTCAGTGTTGGAAAAAAGCAATTGTGGCAGGTGGATAGGTCAGGAAAATAATCTGTAATTTTCCAGAGTTCATTTTTCCTCAGAGTGATATTCCAGTGTCCTGTTTCTATTAGAGTTTTTGTTTCTTCAGGGACTTTTCCCCAGGAAACTATATCTGCTACACCTTCCATGACGGAGAAAACATGTTGAATTCCATTTGCACTGACATTTTTAAGACGCAGAAGATCGGCTCTCAGGACATTGGACAAGCATCTTAGTATTCCACTAGTCTGAATTTCTGCTTCCTCAGACCAATGGATCTGACTCCTCTGTCTCTTCAGAACTCCTGTTACTTCTGTCAGTTTCCCAATGGCAAGGTCTTGTGACCTAACATTCATTTTCTCAGCTGCCTCTGTGACTTCAGAAAGAACAGCCACTACTTGATTGACTTCCATGATGCTATTTACTGAAATATTCAAGGCTGTTTTAACCACAGTTTCCCGAAGCTGAGCCTGAGGGAGCTGGCCAAGTGGTTTTTTTTTAACATGGTTTAAGAGTGAGGCTGCAAGATAAGCCAAATAGCCAGCTCTAAGACGATCCCCAGTCTGCTGAGCAGATGTTGACATGCTTAAATGGCTTGCTGAAGCCAGCAGTTGACGAAACACAGCTGAAAGGGATTGAGTTTTAAGTGGGCTGCTCACATAGGCACGTAAATTCACCTGGGTAAAGGACCTGAAGGAATCACGGACTTGAACATAAAGTGTCAAACTGTACCAACGAGAGAGCACTCCAGCTGGGAGAAAAGATGGAGGAGTTTTAGGCTCAGAACCAAAGTACAGAATTGTGCCAAATGTGTTTTCCACCACAGAAGTTACTGTGGTAGTTTGCGGTATTTTGGAAGCTACTATCACTTTATATGTCAGAGGTAAATGGTTGTCAGAAAATCCTCTACACTTAACAACAAATTTTGTCAGAAAGGCTATACCGTAGCGGGGTCTGATGTTACACCTGCCAGCTCGAGGTGGAGTATTTACTGAAAAGGGTATTTTGGAGGATGTGGACCTACCATCCCAGGTATTTACACTTAAGTGAAGTACATAGGATTGATATGCAGGCTTTGTGAAAGTCAGAGCATGTATAGACATGTAAGCCCCAGACCTTCCTGTTGATGTTTGGGAATCCCAATCAAAATTAATTTCTTTAGAGGTGTCTGAAAAAAGGGACCAGTAATAGACTGGCCTGTTTCTCCGTTTACAGTTTGAGCATTTTCCAGATAGGACAAATCTCTCTGTTGGAATTAAACTCCTACCACAGTTTTCAATGCATTTCACATCCAGAATGAGTGGAGGGCCAGGATATACCTCTACAATTTGATCAGCATAAGCCTTCCTTGTGCCCTTTTGAATCACCAGGCGAAAGTAGTATAAGGTGCTTCCTGGGAGGGATTCTAGTGGTATTTTTTGAATGGGACCTGAGGGTGTTATCCATCTCAAATCCTTCTGGAATGGATGGCATCTATTTTTCTTGTTGAATTTCATGGTTTTATAGTCTGTTGAGTCTTTAGTGCAGTACCAAGTAAAAATCAGTGGTCCTTCCTGTGAATCAGGATCAGAGGATTCAGAGCCATCAAGAGTCCAGCTCTCAGAAAAACCCACTGTGCGCACCGTGCCTCCGGAGATATTTGCCAATAGATCAGCTCTCTCAATCTGAACATAAATCATATCATAGGCCTTGAGGACTGTTGAAGTCATAATTGGGACTACCTCAGCAGTGTAAGTAAACAGATACAACCCATAATCTAAAGTATTAGCTGGAATAGTTAAATGTATCATTTTTACACCAAACATTGAAGAAGTGTTTACTGGCTTTGACCAGTCTGGCTCAGTTCTTGTGTCCTTAGCAGGATAGACTTGCCATGAAGACTTGATAGATATGCCAATGTGGCACTCTACATTCAACTTGACAAAGAGGAAGAATTCTGATGCCCTTTTCTTGTACAAGATAATGGATCTGGGATTAGGTCTATCAATCCAACACCTGCTTATCCAACATTCTTTTTTCTCACACACCACTGGTACGTCTATGGTTTTTGCAGTATGGTTGTTGACCCTGACACTTAAAAGAGCTGGTGTGGGTGCACTGCTGGTGCAGTTCACTTTTGCCACAAACCCCATGTATTTCTCTGCATCAAAGGGTAAAGCAGAGCGACGGACAAAACGCGCAGCATTTTTTACATGGTCATTGTACGTATATGTGCCACTCTGGACAATACGGTCTTTTTTTGTGCCAAAAAGCTGCAGATGGAAGGTCCACTCACACTGTAGCATCGGATGTTGTGCAGGGATAAACCACACTAAATAACTGAAGTTCTGCAGAAAAGAAGGACGGCCACTGCTGAAAACGTGGATGTCAAGGTCTCTTTCTGCCAGTGACCTAATCGAAGCCCTCTTCTGATTCATATAAAGGTACATTTTGAACTTGAACCACTCTAAGGCCAGAAACTCTATGGTGAGTAAGTAGGAGAGCTCCTTGTATTGGTAGAATACAGTGTGTGTGTTAGGGTGATCTGTGGGAAAAGTGCTGTTGCTGTCTTTAGATGTGTAAAATGTTCCCTTATTGTACCTGAAAATGTAAGTGCTGCTGTTGGTCTTTCCTGGACAAAGGTTGACATGTATGGGAGTTTCTTTGCCAGCAGTTAAGATCAGGGTGCCATTGAGCAGGTGCAGTTCCCCCATCAGTTCCTCAAACCTCTCTCCATCAACATGGAAGTAAACGCTGGCTACCACTATCTCATCCAGGTTCTGAGGGGTAGAAATGGCACAGAAGTTGCTCGACAGCATAAATGAACTGTAGGAGCAGAGCCAACCTCCTATAGCCTGTGTGTCCACCAGTCTGTAGACAAGTGTACTCAGGGTAAGGGGCTGAAGCCACCAGGATAAGTTGAGGGGCTGATGAGGAACACTAAGGAGCTTGGAGCTGACACTGAGGACATGCACCAAGTCAGGCTCCACCTTGAGAAAGAGGCGGAGGCTTATGTGAGGCATCTGCTCAACACTGACCACAGCAACGTGGATCCCGGGGTGCCTGTAGCGCACAGTCAAGCGGTAGCTGTAGTAGGTGGCACAGGTCTGTTGCAGCTCAACTGTTGGATAGACAGTAGGTGGTGTGTCCTGGTGCTCACTGCTGGGAAGGAGAAGGGTCGAGGGGACACCTCTCCGGCTGTTGAAGCGGTACTGCCAGCCGGCGCTCTTGAGGCGCGCACACCAGCCCAGCTCCACCGGCTGCCACACTTGGATAAGGTGTGTCTGCGGCCAAAGCACGAACAGCCGCATATCCTGCTCCACGATCTCGACGCTCACGTTGCGGTGAAAGCACTCGGGTGCAGCGCAGGAGGCAGACGAGCACTGCACTGTAAGAAGGCTGGAGGCCCCGGGTGAGGGAGCTTCTCCTGACCGCAGCACCACCTGGCCTGACCAGCGTGAGATGTTCCTTAGAGAGGCCGAGTTCAGGTACCAGAGGCAGCAAGGTGGGGGTGGTGGCTGCCCCTCCTCCCCCTCTAGCTCCAGCCCTGCTCCTGGGGCGGGCTGGTAATGCAGGGTGACGGTGCTGTTCCACAGGCACGACACCCTGTGCTCGTTGTCCTGCCGCTGCAAGACTTGGCCGTGAGGGTCCGGGCAGCTGACCCGCAGGGGTGACGGCTGGAGACGGGCAGGGGTCGCCGCCGAGCCCCGGCGGCAGCAGAGGAGCAGCTGCAGCAGAAGGAGGAGCGCGGCCATCGCGGCCGGAGGGGACGGGGCCGAGGACGCGCGGCCCGCCGGGCGCTGCTCGTTGGGGCGGCCCAACGGCTGGGACAGCAGCCCGAGGGCACCGGGGCCTCCTGCGGAGGACAGCTGGCGAGAACGCTATTTATCCGCGGACCCCGCGGGCCGGAGGTCGGGCCCGAGGAAGGAGCGAAGCTTTGGGGCCGATAATCGCCACAAGTGCTGCGGGCGTCCCCCAGCGGCGGCGCGGGGGCTCCGCGCGCGCGGCACGCACCGCCCGCCGCTCGCGCCGCCGCCGCCCCCGCCCGA
>QUSF01000091.1:506781-524282 GCA_003676055.1 Chloebia gouldiae | reverse complement strand
GCGGGCAGGGCTGCGCTGAGGGACCGCCAGGTGCGGGCAGGGCTGCGGGGCTGCGAGCGCCTGGCAGCGGGACGGGCGGCCGGGGCTAGGGGGCTGCGGGGGGAGGCAGGATGAGGGGCTGCGATGGGAGCTGCGGGGGGAGGCAGGATAAGGGGCTGGGGGCTGCGAGGGGAGGCAGGCTGAGGGGCGGCGATGGGGGCTGCGCGGTCCTGCCCGTGCCCGGCGCCCAGGGCCGGCGGTGGGTCCCGGGGCAGCTGACGGGCTGCCCGCGGGGCTGCGGCGGGCGGGGAGCTGAGCCGGGCTCGCTGCGGATGGAGCTCAGCCCCATCCACTCGAGTGCGTTCCGGAGGAGGGGAGCTGCTGTTGCGATCTGGAAAAGGGGAAGGGTCGCTGCAGCCGTCTCTTCTCCTGGGGAAGCGGACCCATGTCTGAGCATCTCTGGGTCTTGTTCTCAGCGCAGGGGTCCCGCGGCACCCACCTGCCCTTTGCGTGGGCCTCAGAAGTGCGTCAGGCCTTCAATTAAATCAGCCTCAGGCCAAAGAGTGCAACTTACAGGAGCTGCTTACTGATTAAGTAATTTCCATGCTCTCTTTCTGATAAACTCCTTTTATAGTTGTGTTTTGGTTAATTAGGATAGTGGCAGGTTAAAACAAAGTCTTGAAGATTGCATGTGACAGGCACATGATTGACACAGCTCTGGGGATCTGTCAGCAAGGAATTCAAACTGCAGCCCACAGAGAGCACAATTCTCAGAGCTGGCTATGATTCTAGCAGAGAAAAAAAATACAAATAAACAGTCACCAGATCTCATGACTGAACTCTGATCTTAGAGCAGGGGAAAGGGCAATGCTTTGGTCTCACCAAGAAGCACTGAGAAGAGCAAAGGCCATGACTCTGTCCTGGAGTTAGAGGGAGGGTTGTGGGAGATCAGTGTAAGAGAACCCAAAGGCAGCCTCTGTGGGAAGGGGAACTGATGAGCCTTACAGACTCTTGAGGCTGATTTTTGCCCACTCACACTCCCTCCTGGATTTCTTCAGTCACAGTCTGATACCTCACTGGAGGGAGACCCCAGGACCTGAGTGTCCCGAGTAGTCCGGGCAGGACCCTTATGTACGTCCTGGAGGACAAGGGGTGCTGCCTTTGCAGCAGGAGTTCTGGGCCTTTGGCCCCAGGAGTTCTGTAGTTCTCAGTTGGCAATGACAGATTAGGTTTGGAACACACTTTTTACATCTCTTAGGAGCCAGCAGTTGCTGTGGGGTGGGCTTCCCTGTAGCCCATTGTCCTGACGTGCTCGTAGTGGCACGGAGTAGTGCCAGAGTAGTGGCATCGCTGATGTGACACAGTCTTGCTGCCATTCTCCTGTTGCCCAGTGGGAGTTTTCCAGTGAGGAGTGAGTCAGGCAGGGTGTAGCCATAGCAGGACAGAGGCTTTCCAGAGTGGCTGGAAATAGCACATACCTCAGCTAGATCAGCAGTGACCTTAGAGATGGATGCATGTGCATTTTCCACTAACCTTTGCTCTGCTGGCTTGTTCTGGTGCTCACACACAGACTTCTCTATCTTGTGAATCAGCATGAAGTCCTCTCAGAACAGGGCATCATTTTCTGGCAAGCACCTCAAGCTGTTGTGTAAAACGATAAAACAGGCAGTGATGCAGAGACCTGCTCCAAACAAAGCTTGTTTTTGATGACTGATGCTGAGGATGGCTCCTGACCTACTTTGCAGGGCACCATGGAAGATAGCCAGTAAGTGGCAAGCCTAATCTTGCTGCCTACTTGACTTTTGCCTGTATTCTTTTTCTGGATGATAAATGACATTAATAATAAAAGTTTTCAGCTCCCCTGAGGTTGCTGTGTAGAGCTTAAAGGTTAACTGGCAAAAAAAAGATAAGGGGGTATGTGTATATATATATATATGTAAAAGATAAAGGTTTATAAAGGTATATGTAAATCTATAAAGGTATATATATTAAATAAAGGTGTATATACACACACACACACACATATATATATATATATATATAAATAAAGATAAAGGTTTAAAGGTACGCAGACAGGATTATAAACAGGCTGTAACCAGTGGAGAAACAGATAAGAAGGACTACAGTGTTTTTTTTTGGCAAGTTATGTAGCACAAACAGTGCATGCCCAAAGAAAAAGTTCAAGCAAAGGTCGCCTTTAATATTGAAGTATTCAGTGAATACAACCACCAGAGACCCCTTTTTATGACTCTCCGGGACCATAAAAGAACTTCCAACAGGAGGAAGATGCATGCAAATTCATTCTAGGAATTAGTTCTGTGTATTAGATAAGAAGCATGTATTAATAAATATGTATGATTGTGATGGATAAAGACCTTGTTGCAAAGTGTCACCACACCCACAGAACAAGAACAGTGTGTCCTTTGCAGATAACGAATGCCTGCTTCTTAGTGCTTCAAATTGTGAATTTTATTCCAGCCAATTTCAGTATCATGGAGATAGTATGAATTGTAAAGAAAATGTGTGATTTTAGATTCAGGTCTAATCTTTCAGGCATGTAATTTGAAGGCTCAATTGCTTTAGCTGTTGGAATGTGAGCCTTTAATCCAATCACAGTGGGAAAGCTTTAGGATATATTAACAAAGTTGTCTTTGCTTGGTTACTTAAAAATTTGACAGATTATTATAGCTAGGAAATGCTTTAAAATGTGAGATGAGAAGAGCATCAGGAAGGACTAAGCCCCCATTAGGAGAAGTCTGAATTAGCTTGCCCCAGGTCTGTTCTTATAATAGTTGTCTGTCCTCCATATTCTGTGTACTGCATGAAAGTAATGCTGAAGTGATAGGGACAGCTTCTCAAATGAACTCTGCTTATTTGCCAGCAGCCAGCCAGGAGATGTGTCTCAGTTACATTATGCTGATAGAAACCATGGCAGCCCAATTCTGTTTTGCTTTTTTAGCTTTATCCATTTCCCATGTTCTTATTGTTGTCAGGCTTGTGTATAAATCTGTGATCCAAATTTTCAGTTGGTTAACTCCAGAGACTTAGTGGATTTGCTCTGCCAGGCTGTTTGGTCTGCAAGTTGATTCAGAAGAACATTATTGTTTGAAGAAAATGACAGATTTATAGGTTATAGGAGAACAGGGTTTTATTTTACTGTGCCTCTACTTCACACAAGATGTGCCTGTAGCAGAGGAATTTGCCAACAGCTCTAATGAATTCAGAATGGTGCTGTCATTATGAGCTGGGCAACCCATTGAGATCTTCTGCTACACTTGGTAATTGTTGGCTTTAGTCTCATTACTAGCTCCAACTAATTGAGTCTTAATCTAACTGCAACTGAGCAAAAGGTTTGTTTCTGCCTCACACTGTGCTTCCAACTTTTCTTTTTAAAAGTTCACAGCTGATGAAAATATTGGAACAGCATCAATTTGAACATCTGTCTGTGTAGCCTGGAAGATAAGGGTGTAAAAGGAGTATGTTTGTGTTTGTTTTTTGTGCAGGCCTGGCAGGATGCTGGACTTGCCCTGTCCACGACCAGCAATGAAGCCTGTAAGCTCTTTGATGCTGTGCTGACACAGGTATGACCCAAAAGCACAAGAAAATGTGATTTGAAGGGACCTGTACATGGAACACTCTCTACTATAGCTGATACTTAAATTTCTTACCAGCTGGGAGAGTCTCAAAATCAGGCCACCACAGGAGTTCAGCCTTTAGCTGGCAGCTGGAAACCCTTTTAGCAGAGGGCTGTACCAGGTGCTGCAGCCATGGTGAAAACCTCAGCCAATGTGTTCTTTTCACTTGATACCAACAAATCAGCCAGTTGACAAAAACCCTGTAGAAATCCAGGGTAATTCCTTTGGCTGGTGACTGAATTATATATTAGTTATATTTAGTGTAGCAAGCACATTTCTCTCCCTCTCAGGATTTTTCATAGAGGTGCACAGAGAGAAATGGAAGAGAAAACAATTTCTATTTCTGCTCCTTGTTTTTCCTATGTGGAATGTGTTTGGAGAAGTGTTTACCTGGAGCGAGTGCTTGATTGGATTCAGGTGAGGGTTGTTTGAGCCTGATGGCCAATCCAACCCACCTGGGGCTGGACTCGAGAGAGAGTCACAAGTTGTGGGAGAGTTAGAGTCAGAGAAAGTAGTATGTAGTTTGAGTATCCTCCTTTTATATAGTATATTAATGTTTTTTTAGCATAGTAATAATAAAGAAATAATTCAGCCTTCTGAATTGAGTCAGACATTGTCATTTCTTCCCATTGGGTTTGCCTGCATTTACAATAATTTAGCCCAAGTTTTTCTGTTTCTCTGTTACACTAAACCTTCCTGAACACATTTGTCTTTTAGTCATTTGCCTTGCTTTTGAATTTTAAGTGTTTGTGAGAACAAAAAGAAAAAATCCTCCTTACCATAGAGGATTTCTTGACCCTCTCTTGCTCTGTTTCTCTTACAGTATGCAACTTGGACCAATAATGAAAGCCTTGGAGGTATTGAAGGATGTCTCTCCAAGCTAAAAGCAGCAGATCCAAACTTTAGTGAGTATAACCTTTGATTGTGAGCATGGAAGTGCTGGGTTTATGCATGATGTCTTGGTTTTTAACTGTCTTTGTGCAAAGGCAAGGCACTAATTCATAGAATTCTGTAAAACTTCCTCAAAATGTAGAGCAGGTAGGTTGCTTTTGTGTGGTGTTTTTTTCTTTTGATTTCACATAATAGTTGAGTAACTGTCATGAAAACCTTCTGAGAACTTGAGGCTTGGGAGACTTCCTGGACCCCTGTGTCCACAGTCAGTTTTACTGGAAATGCTCAGCTTGTCTGGTGTTCTGTGGCGCTGAAGGCTCTGCTGTGGGCTCAGCTGGCGCTGTGCTGATTCCTGCAGTGATGGGACACGTCATTGCCAATGGCTTAGAGCTGATTGGCACTGGAAGGAGCGTGAGGCTCGACAAGGAGCTGGACAGCGCCCTGAGAGCCATGGTGGCACTTTCCAAGTCCCAGCTGCTGACAGAGCGGGAGAGGCTTCACGTGTCAGCGCTGGACATGTTTGCCAGGGGGTGAGTCCTCTGTCACCCTGCTCGAGGGACTGAGAAGGGTTCCTTTGTCTACTGCAGGCAGAAGAGAAGGTTGGCAGTAGTGGTGTGTCATGTTAGCTGACATCTAGCAAAGGATCAGGGTGAGATGTCACAGATTGTTCCTGAATTTCTCTCTCCACCCTAAGTGCCATGTCTAGCTGGTGAGCAGCACTGTAGGAAGTCAAGTGCTCTATTGCCACCACTTCCTAGCATTAAGGACTCCCAAGTTTAAAATGCGCCACAGATCCATCAGGGTGGTTTAGAACTAGGAAATTAAGTATTTTGCTACAGTAGGGTCCAGACTCAGATGCACAGAAGGAAAGTTACAGACTTCTCTCTCTCGTCTCCCTACGTCAAAACCGATTTCCCCTGTAAAACGGGGAGATAAGAGTGTCACACATGCTGTAGAGGCTCACTGCTTCATTCCACATGATAAATCTGTATGAACTGCAGAACGTAGGGGCTAATGATTCACTTTCATTATTTGTTTGCCAAATAAATGGGCAAGCATGGATTTGCCTCGCATCTCAGCAAAGGAAATAACGAAGTTACTCAAGCCCTGCCACTGGCTTTGATTCCCACAAAAAGAGAGGGAAGGTACATACAAAGTTCCATTAATTATGGTGGGTCCCTGTAGGAACTACTCAGCCCTGGAGAAAAATTTTTAGATTTATGGTTTAAGCTTATTTCATTTTCTTTGTGTGTTACAGTGATTTGGTGTAACCCAACATGATTCCTTTCATAAGATTTCTCACAAAGTGCCAAATGAAGATGATGCCATTATTATATTAGAAAAGACTAAAGAATTCCTTCAAGGAAAAGAATAAGTCATTTTGTGCTGAATTTTCTATTTTTCAGTTCAGGACTAACAGTAGGGGCAGGCGTGTGTGCCTTCTTTTGGTGATGGAAATAATCTTATTTCTAGCCAGCTTCCAAAAGCTTGTGATCTATGGGAGCAGATTCTGCAGAGCCACCCAACTGACCTCCTAGCTCTCAAATTTTCCCATGACACTTATTTCTACCTGGGATATCAGCGTCAGATGCGAGATTCTGTTGCCCGTGTTTATCCTTTCTGGACACCTGATGTTCCACTGAGCAGGTGAGTCGTGCTTCATTTGGAAATTGCTCTTTACTTGGTGTGCACGGACTGTGTGGTTTTTAATTTCAGACTTAAAAGTTCAGGATCTTTTGGAAACAAGACATGTAGACAAAAATCAAGAGTCTAGAAGTTAATCAAGCTTGACCACAGATAGAACGTGTATCCAGTATCCCTCTTGACACTGTTGGTGAGGGATTTTTCTTAAGTGAGCTGTGTCTCACTGCTGTCAAATATAGCACATGGTGTGTAACACATAGGATAAAATCATGTCCTCACCCAGGGCAGTGGCAAAATTTCTTCATTTCTTCCAAAAAAATACTATTCATCTTGATCCATTAAATAAATCAGGTTCACATAACATCCCTAATTTTTCTTTATTTTTATGGCTTAATGGGGATGATTCAGAACCAGTTTTCAAGGGCCACTTCATGTAAAAGTACCCTCCTGTGGTTTTGTGGGCACTGGGGAAAATGTCGATGATTGCCTTTGAGATGCTCAGATAGCTTTGGTGACAGCAGTGTCTCACTTCTAGCCTTTTAATTCTGCATCTTGCAACTGTCATGGAGATCAGCAGCTGGTTCTGTGTAGCTGGTGATTCCATCTCATCCAGAGATGGAAGTGTCCATTCTGATCTGCATCTTGTCACTGTTTGCCATACTAGTGTCTCAGGGTCACTCCTTTCCTCTGAGAATTATCTTAGTAGTTCTGTATCCTGTGCGCTTGGGCCCTTGTTGTAAATTGTTCTGCAAGGAATTTTTTTGAGTTAAATGCTCTTTCTAGTGTGTTTTTTCGGTTCTGCACTAAACCTTGTTATAAATGGATGATGTGCTCTTTTCTCCCCTTCTGTTAGCTATGTGAAAGGCTACTACTCTTTTGGACTTGTGGAAACAAACCTTCTTGACCGTGCTGAGAAGGTTGCCCATGAGGTAAGCTGCCTGCTGTTGGTGCTAAAATGCTTGAGAATTCTCAGACACGGTGTTGGTTTCTGCCAGTTGTTAGTCAAAGCAGCAAAGAGATACAGCTCAGCATGGAAATGCTCACAGATCTTTGTGAGGCTTGTTGATGACTCTTCTCACATCTCTACCCCACTAAGGCAGTTTCACTAGACTGTATTCCCCTCGCTTGCTTATGAGCATGCCCTGTCAGATGGGGTCAGAACACTCCTATAAAATCCATGTATCAGCCCATCTGCTGCTTCCCACATGTTTACTCCTATTAAAGAATGTCGGGTTGTTTTGACAGAGCCTGCTCTTAACAATCAGTCCTGTTTGGCTTCCTGCTCCCTTTTCTTCTAGATCCTTTTTCCTGGGTTATTGAACAATTAACTGTAACAATGTTCCTGGGGCTCAGTATTAGCCAGCCTGTTTCCTTTCTATGAAGATAGTAATTATACTTGACTTCCTTCAGTCCTCAGGATTATCCCTGTCCTCCAAGAGTCTCAGACACAACTCATCTCTAATGGATGTTCTTGGCAAAACTTCTGTTAACATCAAATTGCTGAAAGTGACAATAGAGACTAAACCCTAAAACTAAACCTTTACTAGGTTTATGACTAACTTTGCAACATGCCAAAAGCCTGGTGGGAGTTGTTGGGCGTAGGAAGAGGAATTGGCTGAATACACAGAGCTGGCCATTTTTGGAAAAGAAATAGTTATCTGCAAGGCACTATATCATGGACTATATTGTGGCTGTGCCTGCCTATCTGTGAAATAGATGTAATTTCACAGTCATCATCAAAACCTGTGTTTTAAAGTGTTTTGCAGGTGTTCATCTCCCTGCAGCAGAAGCTGGGAAGTGAAGTCAGCCAAGAAACATTCTCTTCCTTTTCTGTCCAAATCAGACTTCTGGGCTGTGGTTAGTTGGAGTGGTACAAGGATGTACTTAACATGCAGCAAGTAAAAAGTAGTCTCTTGATTCTAGATAAGCAGTGATAAATGTCTGTATTTGCAAGTTTGTAAAGCTCATTGTGTTTTCCTGTTTTTCACTCACAGGCTTTGGCTATAAATCAGACAGATGCGTGGTCTGTCCATACTATAGCTCATGTAAATGAAATGAAAGCAAAAGTGGAGGAAGGCTTAAAATTCATGAAGGAAATGGAAAAGAACTGGAAGGTAAACATTTTTGTGGCATCTCTGAAGAAGCTATTTTTAGGTTTTCTTTAATTCCTGCAGCCAAGTTCTTGAGTCCTCTGCCTGCAGTTCCTTCCTATCTGCAGACTTGTTACAATTAATGCAGAGTTTGCATATTAGAGGAAATCCTCCTTTGAGGTCTTGCTGCTCTCCATGCAGCTTTTAAGCAAGAGGCAGGAAGAAGTGGCACATTATGAGGGACATGACTGTCCCTATTTGTGATCTGTTGTGTGGTTATAAAAGTAAACACTGCTTCTTTCACAAGCTTTTTACTTAGGCTGATGTACAGCTTTTTACTTAGGCTGATGGACAGACAGTCATTTGAAGGACCTGGCTAAATATCCTCATGGGACCTAAGATGAGGTGGAAAATGACACAGTCAAATCAACTGCTTCAAAATGCTAAAATACTTGTTTGCTTCTGGATAGGGAGGGGATTTGAAGAACAAAGAAAAGAGAAATTGTGCTCTTACATCTTTTCTACTAGTGTGTCAGTTACCTTATATATGCAACACGTTTGATACCATCTTTCAGAGTACTGAACAGGTTAATTAGTCTGTTATATGGTCCTTTGCTGTAAATTAAGTTTTGTTTTTGGTAGCATTTACCCAGTGATTAAGTCTGTTATATTCAGCGCTGAGAGCTGTGAGGTTTGCCTTTGCTAGAACACACAAGAGTCCATTTTAGAGTCATCTGAGCTGACTATTCCAACTCACACCAAGAGCAGGACTGGATAGTGAGACTAAAAAGGTTGGTTTCGTGCTTATTTTTAAGTTAAGCATTCAGATACTGGGTTTGGAAGTGCAGATAGAAAACTCTTGCCTGAAGTTCACACCTGTCACTTCCCAGAAAGCATTTTGTCTTTTAATATGTTAGTTTTAATGAAACAGTGATTGACAGTTTGGGTGATACCTTAGGAACCCTAGTCAGTGACTTTTGGATCAATTTTTTTTAACTCTTTGTTCTTAAAGTAGTTGCATGTCTCTGTGATTCATACTCTTTATCCAAATAAGATCAAGTGCAAGCCCACTTCTATCTATCAGTTCAATCTTTTTCAGAACTCAAAATTAGCAGCATGGAAAAGGTTTTGCTTTATTTGGGCAGGTAGTTCCATGATCTTGTTTATATGACATTTGGAATGGCAGTACAGTACTTGATATTATCACTGTTTATGCTAAGCTTCTGTTGCTTGAGTTTGGTTTGTGGTTTAATATTAAACAAGCAAAGATTACCAGAATGTTTATCTTGGAGGCCCTGGCATTTATTGGGAACCTTTACCTTTGTGCTTCCTGAAAGTGGTTGTTACAGTTGTCAGTATGACAATGAAGATGATTTTTCCACTTGTGAGATCATTAAGTTTAACTACAGAACCAGGAGAGGGTGGGAGGAGAGAGGTGAACCTTACTGATATTTTAATTTTCACAAAAGGATTATGGAACTACATTTGTCTATTTTTAATGCATTCACAAAAATGAACTGCAATTACCTTGAACTGCAAGCTGGGGAAGAGGATTTGAAGTTCTGGTGCCAGCTGGAAAGGACAGTGTGAAATTGGTGCAGTTCAGCAAAAATTCATCTCACCTGATAAGTTGCTAGTGTGTTTGGCACCTATTGCAACTTCTGTAGCCTGTAGTAAAACTTGTTTAAAAAGTGATTCCTCTTTGTCTGAGGTAGGTTCTAGATGGCTAGGATGAATGGCCCTCATAAGGCCTCCATATCATCCTCTTTCCACTATCTGGCCAGATTACTTCAGACAAGATGCCTAAATTTTAGATGAGACAAATCTTACTCTTCTTATAGATATGCATTAAATTTCTTTTTTTAAAAGGGTGCTGAAGAAAGGTGAATTTTGAGGCATCCAAGAGAAACTCTTATCTGGAAAATGATGTGAGGGAAACTTTGAGTTTGAGGTGCTGCCCTGAATATCTGTGAGGACAAGTGTACCGAATGAAAAAGTGTCCTGGCAGCTGATGAAAATTTCTTGCCTCTTTTGTGTCTCATGAAGTACTCAGTTTTGCTGAAGGAGGAAACAAAAATCTGACTAGATAACTTGAAAAGTGAAGTTATTTTGTAAATTTTTTTTTTTCTCTCCAGAGCAGTGATATGCTTGCTTGCCATAATTACTGGCACTGGGCTTTATACTACATTGAAAAGGTATGAGATACTTTCATGCATGTGCTTTATAGTGCAGAAAGGTTATCTAAACCTCTTTAAAAGGCAGAACTAACATTTACTTGGCGGGGCTGGGGGTCAGCTATTTGAAGGGATGTTTTTATAAAATAGCACAATTCCATATTTACAAAGTGGCATAGTCCTTTATTACTGTTATTTTGAGAATTTTAATTGCATTGGTCAAGACCTTGGATCTTGCTAAGAATGTGGAAATATTGCTGTGATATTATTGCATGTTTGAAGATCCAGTAGTCTCACTAATTACATTTGGCACAGTTACTTGATAGCAAGATGAACTTAGATCTCTAATTTTGAGACAAAAATTAACAAAATTCTTAGCAAATTCAGTACTCATTTTCTGACCCAAAAATTTGCTGACTATAAAAAAGAGGCCATAAACTCTAAATTGGGTTGCCAATGCTATTAATTATTGTTACTAATTCTTACTATTGAAAGCCTTTAAAAATGGTTGAAATTTTACCCAGCCTGTCCGAATTTCTTTGGACTTAATGCTTAGCACTCATGGGGTTCAGCCTAATAGGGAGATAAATGTGGCATCCTTGAGAAAGCAGCATCCTTTGGCCAGAAAACAGAGTAACACAGAAGGAACATAATTCTCAACAGGAGTCCAATTGTTTATTTATTTTGTCACTTCCTATCTACATAACTTTTTTGAAGGCTACTTAAAACTGTTTTTTTCCTATCCCTTTGCATATGCCATGGGGTGCACTGATTTTTGCAAACATCCCTGAAAAGAACATTAGAATGAGAGGCAATACCTCTGTGTTTCTCCTTCTTGCTTAACTTGTGCCACTGCTGGTACTTATTCTTAGATGAAACCTCGACATACTGATCATTTTGCCTATTAAATCCAGGTTTTTCTGCTTTGAATACCTCAAAGGTTTTTTTGACGTTGTTTGTTTTGATCAGGCAGTCCTGAAGGGCTGTTATGACATCTCTTAATGTGTTTGTCTTTGGTTGCTGCCAGTCACTGCTGATTGCCGTGTCTGCACATTAACCACTCAGTCTTCCTTTGCTTTTCCAGGGGGAATATGAAGCTGCTTTGACAATATATGACAAGCATGTGAGTATGGGCCTTTTTTTTTTTTACTGAGATGATGCAGGATCATGTTGTGATGACAACATGTGCTTCCTTCCTTCTGTGTGACATTGAAACCTATCACAGCGCATGATCTGTGTATAAATACTGTTTACATCTGTGAGCACAGATGTAAACAATATTTACAGTCACAATATCACAGTCTTTTAGGGAAACAGCTTTTCAGCAGTTCTGGGGAAAATGCCCCAAGGATTGAGTATTACATAGTCTGAGTACTTGAAAGAGCTACAGTGGTACTGATTTCCATTCTGTCCATGTTTCTTATTCATACCTTTCAAAGGATGTAAATTAATCAAGTCACCTTTACAAAGAACTGGTTTTGCATGTTAGGTACAAAGTCAACTGTCTAGATTTCAAAATAGCCTTTATAAATAAGCATTATCAATTTAGATAACTTAGCACATCTTTGTAAAGATTGTAAAAATACCACAAGCATTAAGAAAGCTGCTGGGCAGATTTCTGTCTACTAACATTGATCAAGTGAATTAATATTTGTGGCTGAAGTTTGGGAAAAATAAAATACTCTGGTGACTCCCCATATTTACTGAGAAAAACAACACATGTAAAGCACATTAGGTTTCTGTCATCGCAAATTCCTTTATTCAAGAAAGATGCAATTAAGACTATTACAAAACAAGTAATTTTGAATTAATAGAAGGATAAAATTAATTTAGTACTGTGAAAATAAGTTTGATAAGCTGAGGAAGTTTCCACTAGCACATCACTTGACCAGCCTATGAGTATTTGTGATTACAGATTGCTCCCCCGTGCCTGGCAAGTGGAAACATTCTGGATATAGTTGATAACAGTTCAATGCTGTACAGGCTTCATCTGGAAGGTAGGATATCCTCTGACCATTCTTTTTTTTAACTTTTTCTATTTCCCTTTCCCTGCTCTTTATATTGGGGAAGTATTTCAATATAATTACACAACAAGCTCTATCAGTGTTTCAGAAGAAACTTGAGAAAAGCATCAATGTGAAGTTCCTAATGTCTATAAGCTTTATTCTTCCCAAGAGCTTCCATTTTCCATGCCAGTCATGTCCAGCGAGCATAGGTCACATCCTTCTTCTCTGACAACTTCACTTCTATTGTGCCTGAAGGTCTGAGGCTGAACAAACAAGTGCATAAGCCTCTAAAAACCCCACAGCACTTTCTGGATGTAAATTTCCAGTCACATCCTTTTTTTTTCTGTTTTGACCCTGATTTAAGTAGTTAGTATGGGTGTATCAGCCTCTGGCTTTTTCTACTCCCCTAACTCAGTGTCATTTCCCCTTTTTAAGTTAGTGTTTATACACAGGGATTCATGGTAGGGGACATGATAGGCAGACAGTATTTCACACTGTTTTGCTAAAACACTATTGATGTATGGGGGTTTTATTAAATCAATCTTCTCGGTCTTGTGATTCCTGCAGATGGCTCATGGTGAACAGCACCTCCAAAACATTAGGAGCAATCTCATAATAAAGCCAGAAGCTCACACAATGCAGACTAAAATAATGCCTTTAAACTCCTCATAGTCAAGAAACTCTTGGCCCACATAAGGCAGGCTGCAGCTGAGCAGCATTATTGCTGGATACATTTTGCTACATCAGGAAATGTTCTCTTGAGTTCAGTAGGAATGCTTTTTATGCTGAATGCCTGAAAGTAATTTCAAAGACATCCTTTCACATGTGGCAACGTTATTGAGAGAATTATTTTTTACTCTTAGGTGTAAAGCTTGGGGACAGGTGGAATGATCTGCTTGGGGTTACGAAGAAGCACACCAAGGATCACATTCTTCTGTTCAATGATGTGCACTTCTTGATGTCTTTCCTTGGAGCCAAAGACCACAAAACTACTGAGGAGCTTTTAACAACTCTGCAGGAACTTGCCAGGTGAGCAACAGAAGTCCTGCATTGGGTTCAGTGAATAGCCCTCTGAAATTCAGGGCAATGATGTCCCTGAGACACATCTGGTTTAAGCAGGGCAACGTCCAGTTAGGAGATCCATAATATTTATTTATGGAGTTAACGTCTAGAGGGGTTCCTTGTGTTGTTGAGCAGAAATCTTTTGTGTTTAAGGTCACAGACACCCCCTCAGCAGTTGCTGTCTGTTTCCTTTTAGTGGGGTCACACTAAGCTGTGTTACAGACAAGAAGTATATTGATAGGAACATTCCACAAGTTATGTCAGCTGTCTGTGGTGGATCTTTTCTGCTCCAGTTTAAAAGGTTAATAACAGAACATTATTTGGTAGTGATATTCCAATGGCTACCCTTTGACGTGTTGTTAAGTCTATCTACAGGAAATTAGGTTTCAAGTACTACTAAAGTAATAATCTAGAATATTTAACTTTCAAATTAGGTTATTTGGAAAAGTTGAATATTTAAGTACTACATCCAAACAATGAAGGTTTTGTGTTCCCTTAGGTATTAAATGACTGAATTGCCTTGTTTTTTGGTTTGTTTTGAAGGGGTTGATACACAGATGCTTTAAATTCTATTTTTTCCCTTCACTACACCTTTTTTAACTCTCTTTAAGCATCTGTTGCTTCCTTTGCCTTTAAAAAGAAAAGAAGGAAGGAGAACCTGAAATTGTCACTATTTATTCCTGACTATATGTAGTTTTGAGGAATACTGTAACTTTTAAGAATACTTAGCAAAACAAATAACTTTCAAAGCAAGCTAAGTATGTCTCATTTAACTATAGTAGAAAACAGCAAATATATTTTGTTATTTATTCTGTTATTTATTATTGTAAATGCAGGCAAACCCAATGGGAAGAAATGACAATGTCTGACTAAATTCAGAAGGCTGAATTATTTCTTGATTATAACTATGCTAAAATATATTAATATACTATATGAAAGGAGGATACTCAAACTACATACTACTTTCTCTAACTCTCCCACAACTCATGACTCTCTCTTGAGAGAGTCCAGCCTCAGGTGGGTTGGATTGGCCATCAGGCTCAAACAATCCTCACCCGAATCCAATCAAGCACTCGCTCCAGGTAAACAATTCTCCAAACACATTCCACATGGGAAAAACAAGGAGCAGAAATAGAAATTGTTTTCTCTTTCATTTCTCTCTGTGCACCTCTATGAAAAATCCTGAGAGGGAGAGAAATGTGCTTGCCACAATTTATATAAGTATGTCAGGATATATAAAATATAGAAAACTGTTCACTACAGAGGCTTTAATGAACTCTATGTGCTACTTATTCTTTCACCTAGTGCTTCCTTTCACCTACTTTCAGCCTTAATACATGTGTACATTTTTAGCTGGAGTTTGGAATCTTATAAAGCTGAATTTCATTATTTGAGAAAGCAGGCTGTGAGTTGAAGGGGCTGTATTAATGATTGGATTAATTTACGGCTATCACAAATATGTAATAGGTAAATGATACCCCAGAGGCGTTCTGTATGTGTTAAGAAAGCAGTGTTACAACCTGGGCACAAATGCCTGGCATTACACCGGTATTTTTCCCTGGCCTTAGCCATGCAAAGTTGCTGGGAATTTGTCGGGTGGCGCTCTCTGGTGGCTGGTGTCACAGGCTGCTTTCCATGGAAATGTTGGACAAAGCATGTAAATGAGGAATTGTTTCATCCTTTTCATCGCTGGCTGCCTCAAGCTGCTTCAAATGAACATCTCTTGTGCACTTTTATCCTTCTAGGATGCCATAGTTTGTTTAAGGAATGAGAAACACATAGGGCAGTGTTGCCTACTGGAAAATGAAGGCTGCCCAGTGAAGGAAACGGGAGTTTTTGTAACACTGACTTGAGAAGGAGCTGCCTTGCAACGTCATGGCTGGGAGCTGTGTGCAAGGACTGGTGGCCACATGTGGCCAGACCAAGGACTAGCAGTAGGATGTACTTGTGGGGTCAGCAGAAGAGAAACTGCAGTTTTCTTGCTGTCCTAGCCCAAACTGTTTATTTCAGAGCTAGGAGGGGTTGGGCTTGTGCCTTTTGTGGGTATATTCAGGAGGATAAACACTGACTGCTGGATGAATAATGAAAAGATGAAAGTAGCATAACTATACCAAAAGATATGACCTAAGTCAAGTGCCTGAAACATCAGGCTTTGTACAGTAAAAAAAAAAAAAAACAACCAAAAACCAAACTTGTCTGCAGGCAGGGGCAGACTGGCATTGTAATGTGGCTGTTTATGCTTTGGCTTATGGAAGTTAACCACTTTTTCATTCTACAGAGCTCCTCGTGAAGACCACCAGCTTTCCCTGGCTCCTAGTTTGGGGCTGCCACTGTGCGAGGCTTTTATGGAGTTTGAAAATGGGAATTGTGACAAAGCTGTAGACCTGCTCTACCCAATCCGTTATGAACTAGTCCAACTGGGAGGCAGTGATGCTCAGGTAAAGGAGATCCAGAAAAGACTTTTTGATGTGATTTAATTCCCTTTCAATAGCTGCCATGAAGCACTTACCTCATCAACACCACTTCAATGTTAGACAGTGAAAAGCTGAACTGTACTTGTGACTCAATCCTGTTTGAAAATGCTTACTAGGAAGGTTAGCTATTTATTTTTAATGCTGACTTTTTTCCTTCCTGTGAATTTAATAGTTGGGTAACCAAGACATTGTACATGATAAATTACTTATTAGTTTGTATTTTGCTGACTTCTTTTCCAGAGAGATATTTTCAGCCTGTTATTGATTCATGCTGCTTTAAATTCTAAATCAACGGCCAAACGAAACCTTGCAAGGTAAGTGTTTCCCCTGATAAATATTTGTGGAAGTAGCACTGTTGCTAAAAGTAAGAAGTAACAAATACACTCAAAAAGCAAGAAGTAACGAATATATTTAAACCAATAAATTTAAGGCTAAAACTATATGCAACCATTTGTGTTAAATGTAGCAATATTTAAGCAGGATAAAAAGTACAATAGCTTCCAATTCCACAAGTCCACTCTTATGGCCTGGATGGATGATCTGTGCATGTTCATGGGTAGCTGGTTTTCAGATGGTTCTGTCTTCAGATATGGCCTGTTGACCATGTGTGTTATGGACTGCCAAGCTTCTGTGAACTGCTGCAACTCCAGTCAGTGCCACTGCTGACCCCTGCTTTGCTGGGGAGTCAGAGGTGTGCTCTGCCACTTGCCCCTCAGCACAGCCTGTTTGGCAGAACAGTCCACGTTTATCACCCGCTCCTCACCCTCCTAATTCTCCTTTCACAGGTGTCTCCTGCATGAACGTGATATGATGAGACCCAAGTCACCAATGACTGAGCGACTGATCAGGAGGGCAGCAGCTGTGCATTCCATGGCATAGGCTTTCCTCTAGCTTCAGCTGGAAGAGCCAGGAGCTTTCCACAAAGCCTGGCTGCAGGGAGTGCAGGGCTGCTGTGAAGGAATTTGGGGAGGTACTCAAGGTTAAAAGATCTGAGAATAATTTCCTTAAAAAAAAGACAGAGGTGTTGCATTTCTGGAGGTTATGTCTTAGATGATTCCACAAGGAAAGAAGAAAACTTGCTGATAAAGCTTTCTGGAGCATCCCAAAGGCACTGCTGTGCTGGTATGTTTTCCTGAACGTTCCCTCTGACCCTTATTAATACACAGTGCAGTAACAGTGCCTGGATTTCAGTCCTTCTTTGGCCCAGTTTGTTACTTAGCCTACACATGAAGTAAACTGCTAAGGTAATTCAAAGGGAACTTTAAAATAAAGCTAATAGGAAGGTGTAAGGCCAGAGCCAATACAGGCATGAACTGAATTCCATATCGAGCTTCCAGCCCATTCAGGCAGGAGTCACAGGTCTGTCTGCATGCAGGATCTCTTTCCAGGTGTACATTTTTAAACTCAGTCTCATAAGATGTTAAATTTTTTCTCTCAGTATAGCACATCAGAGCTGTCTGGCATTACTGAGTAAATTAAACCAGACAAGAATGACTATTCTGACATGGGTGCTCCCTTAGCAGTTCTAGATCTTTCAGAAAAAGGG